>VUQR01031776.1:0-38248 GCA_015108515.1 Hemichromis elongatus | reverse complement strand
GAGACGAGCACAACCCAGACCACCCCGGAACTCGTCTGGCTTTGTTTCAAACATACACACCCTATAGGTTGATCGCCCCCTCCCCCTCGTCCAGCTTCGGGGGGTGTCACACTCACTCGGCCCAGGTGCCTCCCTTCCCCCCAACAGCAGACAGGGAGTTCTCCTGTTTCATGGCAAGGCACAACATATATATTAAACCTCAGTGCTCTAATACTATAATTTCTGTGATTCTATGCATATATACTATTTCACTACATTAATCATACTACTAATTAAACAAAGCATAACTTCATATAACCATAATTCTCTTCATTATTTAGTGAGAAAAGGGCAAAGGCTGAATCCCATTGATTTGTTTTAGAAGAATTTTAAATGTACTGTCCATGCAAGATATCTGAAGTAGTTTTACATGAAAGAATGGCCGGTAGTTTAAATAAATGTCATAGACTAGTAGCTAGCTGTGCAAAACTCTACAAAAAGGTATTTTTGCAAAAGATGGCAGTGCAAGCTTATTTGCCTAAGGGTGTAGACTATCTAGTTTTAAATCAGAGGAAAACTGCATGTATTGATATCTTTTTTTTAATCGATGAGATGTATCAAAAAATCTGTTTTTGTATTTGTTTTTTCTTTGCAGTTATCTGTGGATGCTGTTAAAAAGAGAACCAAAATATGTACAAAAAAGTCACTTTACTTTTTCACTTGACCTTGTCAATGGTCTGTAGCTATACATCTGTTAGCTGGGTTTACCACACTTAGGGATTTAAATACTCTTCTTGCTAACTGCAGTGCATGATTGCAATTACAGTATAGTATTTTCTGCCTTTCTCTCTCTTCCTTCCTCCTCTCCAACCTGAATTTCTCCGTGCACTTCCGCTCTATATACAGCCTCCACTTTGCATATGCCTCCTCGCCAACTCCAGCTCCTTGTCTCCTCCCTTCTCTTCTGTATGTAACAAATGAGGAACCTCCTCCAGCTGGACAGAAGTAGGTCTCGGGAGGAGGAGGGAGGTCATAAAAGGGGGGAACAGGGACGAGAGAGAACTGGCCAGAGGAGATACAGTCTGGATGGCCAACAAACAGAGCGAGAAGAGCAAGGGAGGAAAAGGAGAGCAAGCAGAGATGATGGGAGCGATCATTCCATTTCCCTTCTGTCTGGCTCCTCGATAATGAAGGCCATTACTCATAAGCATTTCACTCTCCTGGCTCCCTGTCTTCTCTTTCTTTTTATCATTTTCTTTTCCTCTTTGTTCACCCTCTCCATCTGTCTATCATCTGTCTTTGCATCTATGCTTTTCACTGCCAGTTTCAGTACTTATAATGAACAGTTAAATAAATGTCAACAAATGTGAGTCATAAAATATTAAATAACTAATTATTACAGCTGAGGCATTTATAAGCAAACGGAGACCTGTATCTGTTTCCCAGATTTGTTATTGTACAAAGAGATCCTTTATTGCATCTAAATGGCTTATGATTTCATCTGTAATGTGTCAGCACTCCTGTGGCTTAGCTAATTATTATTACAGATGGTGGGGTCATCTTTTCTGGGAACATGGATATTCTAGTTATTAAAATGTATATGATCATATTTAATAAATATGAACTCATCGATATTTTTGCTGTTGAAATGAAAATGGTGTAATAATCTGTTATAATCAGAAACCACAGTGCTATTTGTATTACCTTTACCTATTTAACATCTCTTTTTCATGTAGTAATCCTTATGTAGGCTACAATGAAGCCCCGTAAGTAAAGAATAGTGTTACGTTTTAAAATTTGATCCAGAATTCACGTGGCTGTGGCCTCTGTAGTCCAAGAGTTAGACTAAGTTGTCTGTTAATAAGAAGGGTGGTGGTTTGAACCCATTCTCCTCCTGTCCCACAGTAACCTTAAGAAACACACAGAAACTGGAGTATGAGTGTATGAATGCCAGGTTGAGAGTGCTTACCATAGAAAAAAGGCACCAGTGTGAATAGGTGAACAAGTCTTCTTGTACTAAGAAAGCACTTTGAAGGTTGCATAGAGACTGGAATAAGGAAAATAATGGAAATTTCAACCAGCCTACAGTTCATCTAAGTTCTTATACACAACACCTAAGAAAAAAAGGGGGAAATAGGAGTTTTACAAAAACTGTGAAATCATTTCTTGAACTTCCAGCAAGTGGCTTTTGAACTTTGCTCAAAAAGTCCCTGTCTGTGAAGACTATTAGCCCTCCAGGTCACATGATTATGTCCTTTTTTCATCCTCAGAGAGCAAATAGTAGACCGCTGACTTAATCTTGGCAAAAAATCTATTGGTCTTGTTAAATTCACAGGAGTGATTGATAGTCCACGCTCTCACATTCCGCAATGACTTCGATATTTACTCAACTATGGCAACACAAGGATAGTAAAAAATGATAGACTAATTCTGCTGGGATTTCAGCTGCAGATTTTACTCTTTTTTGGCTTCACTCAATGGTCTACAAGAGAGGCCATTTCTACACGTCTCCTAACTTTATCTCAATTAATGATTAGGTCAGACTTGTAAATTTAGGTTATTAAAATGGCTTTGGCGCTCCACTGAGTCAGAGTTGAAGTATGTGTGTGATTAGGAAACAACCAAACACACTGGAGCGGAGAAATTGAGTTGTTTTCAATTAAGGCCTACAAAGCAGAACGCACTTAGCTGGTGGACCAGCCAGAAGTTGATAGGCCTCGTTGGTGTTTAAATTGATTGAAGGAAATCTCATTATAGCGGCTGGCAAAGATGTAAATTTAGTTGGTTGTGAACAAACTCGTGTCTGTCACCTTTTATGTGCGTGAAGGCATTCTGTGAGTTGCTCTTCATATCATTAATAAAAAAGGGGTGGGGAAAACATTAGATATGAAACTACAAGAGCGAGCGAGTATAAGTTGCATTTGTGCGTGTGACATTTCAGCATACATAATCCCATTTAATACGGTCAGTTATGGAGTGGAACATTTGGAAGCACTTCTGTGTTTTTCTGTTGAAAATCAGCCAGAGCTTTTGTCATAGGGTTGGCTCAGACAGAGCATGAATGAATGGATTAGATATGAGAGTAAGTCACACAACAGAGAGCGAGAGAGAGTTGATGGGACGAGGAAACAGTTGTTTTGGGTTTTTTTTGCTTGTAAGAACTGGCTGTGACTTTATTAATGTTCCTATTAATTCCCCACACGTGGCAATGGCCTGTGGGGGGAAAATATATATATGTGTATATGCTTTCTGACAACTACAAGGATCATAGGAAGGTGTGTGAAGAAGAAGAAAAAAATTGGGGAAAGGAAACAAAACGAGACATGCTTTCATGTAACTGAAAGACAACTTTGACAGAATCATATTAATGCTGCGCTGACTGTATAATGAAGCGCTGCTGTCAGGGAAAATTACCTTTGAAAAAACGACCCTACCAGTCACAGAAAGACACATCAACACCCATAGAAAATGTGGAATGTAATTACTCTATCAATATGTGTTGCTGACAGATGGTTAAAATGCAACATTGTACGAAATTAGAATAATAAAATCTGTTTGAAACTATGTGCCAACAGCACATTTAGATGGATGGATATATTTATTGATTTCAAAAAGGAAATTATTAAATATCTAAATTTCAGTAGCAAGGTGATGAAGTTTATTTATCCAGAAGAGCATCTGCTTACCCATCTATGCCTGCAAGCTTTTAAACTGCTGATTTTTTCTTTTGCCATTTGCACTTATGTGGACTTGATTTGTTTCGTATACAATACTAAGTCATAACCCTGCTAAATTTTAAATGAGGTGCATTTTTTTTTGTTGCATGAGAGAAGTATCACTGCAGGCTAAATAATAATGTATGGACACTTAATAAGTTCCTTTCCATTACATGATTTTATTTGCACTCGCTGGGTGGTTTACTTCCAGAACTGATTCTGTAGCAGTTGTTGGCATTAGAATGCGTCATCCCAGCTGAGTTCACATTAATGAGAAAATCGTGCATGCTGCATATTTAAGTAAGCTAGAGCAATTACAGTGTTTATTTGAAAAAGCAATAAAAAACAATGTTCTAAATTGCATAATATAGTAACTCAACAAATTAAAGTGCAAAAAGAGACTCACTGGTGTTGTCTTGCCATCTGCTCACATACATGCGCAAAAGTTTATGTTTATGTCTTAATATTTTGCTGAAAAAATGAAAAATTGGTGCAATTTACATATAAACATGGGAAATACAGTATATTTTTATACAATGCAGTTAAACTGTGTTTACAGATGACTGTAGATGCTCACTGTTAAATGGCTCTTCTGATATTGTTCATACAACATGAATTACAAACTAGAAATTTTGATTTGTCTCTCCATAAGCTATTGTCACTGATTTTTTTTTCACATAGCCCAGCCTTTTCTTCCTGTTTCCCTTCCCTTCACTCTTCCACTGAGACTGAGGCTTCAGTGAAGAGTAGATGGATCAGCTGAAGGGCCAGATGTGTCCTGTGTCATATCTTTAAAGGATTGTTTTCCTATTTCTTAAGGACATGACTTTCAGATACTGCTCATCTGCTGTAGTTTTTTTAGACCTGCCATTTCTTCTTTTGTCCTCCATTTCTTCAGTTTTAAGGGCACACTGCACACCATGTAGATTCATAGATTCAACTAAAGAAATAGAAACAAATTTTATGTTTTTGTGGCAGACTGCTAGTAGGAAATTTAATTTAAAATTGTTTCCTTTGTTAGCTGTCTGGTTATAAATTATAAGAAAAAAATTACAAAACACAAAATGTAACATTCGTGAAATAAATACCAAATCTTAATCACCTCAGCTTAAAAAACAAAGAAACAAAAGAAAACATCCCTCAAAAATGGTCAGGTACAAGGACCGGACTGAACATGGGTGAAAAAGCAGCTGATGTGCATAGGCAAACTTTAAAAAAACTTCAGAAATCCTGAGAACTACTTCTCAAAACCAGCAAAGTATAAAGAAATCTGAGATTTTTGCACAATAGTCACATTGACCAAGTTCTCTGCTTCCTGTGTGTTTTCTTCAGTTGCGTCCGGGTGAAGCATTCACTGTGTACCACACCAGTCCTACGCTGTCCAGTCTATCCAAACCAGTGGTGCTGTGGACTCAGCAGGATGTCTGCAAGTGGCTTAAAAAACACTGTCCACACAACTACCTGACCTATGTAGAGGCCTTCTCCCACCACGCCATCACAGGTACAGTGTACAACATGTGGATATGTAGCATCATTTGTTACTAAAACTTTATGTTGACTGTGATTGTTGTCTTCAGTCACTATGTCTGCTAAAAGTGCAGAGAATGTGCAAGATCTAGTCTTCTAGAGGGTGCTGTTTGTGTTAAACTTCTCATTGACCTCTGTTCCGTTCAATAAGCATACTAGTGATGCTCATTTGGACTAAGGCATTGCAAACCAGAGCCATAAAAGGCTTAGTAAATCTCAGACAAAGTTTTATTTTTAGGTTTGTGGTTCCACAGCTTAGCTTTCTCAACTGGAAACAGGTTTACACCCAAATCTCTGCAAAGGAGATTTAAAAGGCATTCGTGTGAGGTAACGAAAGGAGTGCAGCCTATTTTTGCAGAAGAAAGGCAAATCTGTGGAAAAAGTGCTGTGTTATCGTGTTTGAGTTCAAACAACACGCTCTCGCACATTTATTTGTTAGTAAGCCCACACAAATGCATGCAAGTGCTTAGATACACAAACTAAGGTAGTAACAGACACACATGAGCATGTACGTGTTGACACATCCTCATCCTTGACAGACCAGACAGTAGAGCAGTTTCCTTTTCAGTGTCTCATAGAAAACAGATTGCTGGTCTGTGCTGCAGGGTCAGCCACCACTCACTTACATTTCCATACACATACACACGCACATACAGTGCATTGCGTACACAGGCTTCAGGGTTAACAATGCTGCCACCGTCATAGCTGCAGCAGCTCTGATCTGATCATTTCTATTTATGTATTCTCTAACAGAGAGCGTGAGATAGAGGCTTCGGCTCAATTATCCCTATGTATTCACTTGCAGATGTCCAGCTGGATTTATTTTTTGGCTCTGTTATTAGCTGCTGGATTTTTCTTGTGCAAATGAGAGCTGAATATGTGTTTGTGTTGTGGATGAATACGGTCAGCATAAAAAATAACATCAGAAAAGACTACATACAAATTCTTTTTTGAAGGATGCTGGTTCTTATCAGCAGCCATGAAATGGATTCTACGTTTGTATGTTAGCTGAAGCAAAAAAAAAGGAAAATATTTCTCTGAGCTGCTCTCAGCCAGGATGCCAATGCACTGGAAAAAGCTACCTGAGAAAAATCAGTGTACATTTCACAGTTTCTCCTGGAGTTTGAGTTATTTTGCATTTATCAGTGGGTTTAGTCTGTTTCAACTGTTAACTGTCAATAGTAACTGTGTTTAAAAAGACAGTATATCGATTACATAGACATCGTGTGCGATTTGATTACAACGTGGTAATGAGAGTCAAACTTATGATCCCATTAATGAATAGTTTCAGGAACATTGTGAATTGAGTACTAGAGCTGTTAAAGGACAACAATAAATGCTAAAACATGCTATAGATAATGTGTAGATATCGGCTGTGTCAAAGACAGGGACCAGGTCTGCGACCGCTGGCAGTCAACTGACATCTTCCAAACAGATTTATTGCCTCAAGACAGCAATACAATGGTATAAAAATGGAATCAGTCTGCTATCAGTTTACAGTTGAAGTTGGAAATTCACCTGTAATCTATTTGTGGTAACACTGTGCTTAGCTGCGATTAATTATCAAAAAAAGTGGGTCTGTTACAGAAATTCACATCAACTGCTTAGTCCAGCCAGAACCTCCCATATATGAAACAGAAAATAAGACTTTCCCCCACAAATAGTGTCATAGTTGCTACAGTACAGCAATTTACCTGCAAAATAACATAGGCAACCTTGCTTTAATGTATGAATTAGACCAAAATTCATCCAGCCGTCAACCCGTTGAAGTAAGTCTCCTATTGCAAAGAGAAGCATCGCAAACAAGTTGCACTTAAAAGTGCAGTCTGACTCTGATTGATTGCAATGTGTTGGTAATTTAGACAGCATTTATTTGCAAAGCTTTGCCAATCTGTCTGAGAGTGATTATAGTTAGTCTGAGCCAGACTTTTGTTTGGAGTTTGGCTCTCTCCAGGTGACCTCTGCAATCACCTTGCAATTAAAAGTGGTCCCAAAGAACCTGAGGGTGTTCCATGTTAAAATATAGGTGCGTGGTGGAATACTTGCAATCAATTGAATGCAAAAAATATTAATGCAAATTTCCATGGTCACAAGGAGGCTGCAGTCATATTTTTATTCTAGTGTGCCTGAGCCATTAATAATGTGGACATGTAGATACCAAAAATGCTGAACAGTAGCCTACATCTGAATGTTAAACAAGCACTAGATGCATAGAATAGCCAAACTCTAAAGCACACACTACTTAATTATCTGATTTACTCTAAATGGGAGTATAATTTACAACATGAATACTATTCTACATTAAATTAAAATTAAACATCCAATCTCAGATCATAAACTCAGGAAAATATTTGTCAAGATCATAAATCAAATGAGAAGTGAAGTCGTTTTCTCAATGTTTTCCATACAGCAATTTTGCAACTAGAGGAGTCAGCCCCTACAGGACAGTAGAAATACTGCACTCCCTATCATTTAGCGGCAATTATATTATACTGCATATTGCACTGCAAATTATAACTATGCTACAGTTTATACTAGTGTAAAATAACCTTAACTCTTTTATGAAATGAGAGGAAACGATGCAAATAAAACTCAAACACACAAAGTGTGAAAGCAAGCAAATTTCTTACATAATGCTTTTAGAATTGATCGTTTTAAATTATGTCTCTTTAAGTTGAGGATCTGAATACTTCCTCCATCAGACAGCTGTTGTTTGGAGAAGTAAATAGATCTGATTGCACTTTATTCTAGAAGATGTGCTTGTGAGTTAGTGACAGAAAGCCATTTTTGCATTGCATTAAAAAGTTGATAGATGAAATGAGTCAGACTGAGTCACAGATGAGTCACACATTCAGACCAGTTCTTTTTGTTGTGTGCACTATGTCTTCTCAACATTTTGATAAGTATTTCATATGTACTGTACAATAGGCCAAGAGGTGTGAAGTTGATAAATTGAAACTTGCTTTCCAAAGCTTGTGTGCTGTTGCTTTCTCGTAACATGGCTGTATACTTCACAGATTACATTTTCAGACTGAAGTTTGACCACATAGAAAGCTAGGCCGCCTCTATATGTGGCTTTAACTAGATTGCCCCTGAAGTTGCTCCTATATTTATTCCTTATGTTAATATTCATTTTTTTCCCCCTTGGGAGTTTTATAACAGGTATAACTTAACCTGTATAGACAATAATATGGACAAACCACAAAGTATGTAATTCAGTAAAGCAAAAAAGTTAAATAGTAAATATGAGTACACAATAGCTTACAGAAATGTAATAGTCTAAGTTGGGCTTCAGGGCTTCCATGAACTGAATTGGTCAGTTTGATCACAGATTTAAACTAAAGCTTGCTCTTTTATAAGGAACCCCCCCCCCCCCACACACACACACACACTCACACACCTTGGATAGCTTTTCAGACTGTTTTAAGAGTCATTATTGTCCCAGCCAAGGCAGAACTGCTTCCCATTTGCCCAGAGACATTGTTAATAAGCAATTTATTTTGAAGCCAAATTGAGAGAGGCGATCACTATTGAAACAGCTTTTGTTTTTGTGTCTCTTTTCTGCCTTTGACAGCATACTTTCCCTATCTGCAGGCAATTATTAGGAGCTGTATTAAGTCTGTCTGAGGGGAATTGATTTGAGCTCCATTCATCTGCTTTGTCTCATTTGTACACACAGACATTCGCAGAGCAAGGGCAGTAGTTTTTTTTTTTCTAGGACACACTGGTCCTGCTTTTGGCAAGCACACATGAGAGGGCTTTTGTGGGGATTGGGTAAAGAGGCCGACGAATGTCTACGAGCAGACAGAAGTGTGTGTGTGTGTGTGTGTGCGTGTGTGTGTGTGTGTGTACTGATATACAGCACAAAATAAATGGAAAATTATTGCTGTATCCTCGAGGTAGTTGTGCTCATACAAATTGGGTAATTCTACTCTGCGTGCTCGAAACAGGGAGCACCTGGACTCTGAGGAGAAGCAAATAATCTCCCTTTAAACAAAAAGTGCATAGACACACATGCACAGCAAACACACACGATCCATTCAACCATTATAAAGCTAACTGGTTTGTCATGGCCTTTCCTCCAAGGGAGAGATGCCATACCCACAGAAGAGGCAACTATTGTCTATATTGTTGGAGCCCATCTGGTAGTAAGTAAAAGACAGGCTGACAGTTCTGTCCTCATTTGGCTAGGCTAGTTCCATTGAGAGCAGTGTATCATATATCAGAGAGCTGGGAAGTGTAAAAAAACACACATTATTGCTTTCTTATACCATATTCAGCTGTCTGTTATAGAAAGTATCAATTGCCTTTATTAGAGCATTTTTGCTGAAGTATTTTCTCACTGTTTTTCACTGTTCCAGTCTGAAATTGTATTTCAGTTTACCTCAAGAGGAAACATACCACACTCTCGCATGCATACATCCATAGTAGAGTATAAAAATATGACTCGAATAAAAAGAGTAGCAGCTTTCATTTGAGAGAGTGTACTAAACAGCAAATGAGTCAGCTGAGTCATGCAGCCAAAAACATGGAAATCTGTCAAGATGCCCATGCTACATGGGCTGATGGAAACAAAAGCTTTCCTTTAGCTAAACACAGAGCTGCTGGACTCATGTGGAAAAATTACAAAATCCTAGATCAGTTCTTTTGTACTGGTTTTAGGTTAGATGAATGTTTTTTGCTGTATAACTTACCTGAATTGCTGTGATTAAGATGTTAAAGAAGAATATGGCTTGGGGGCATGTTACATTTTTCTTAACATATGGTTTTAGAGGCACTCGGGCTGGGCCTGGGTCACAACAGACCTACTTCAGTGTAATATAGCACACCATCAAGTCTCTTCTCCAACGTAGAGTCTGTGTTATAAAATATGACTACAGACTCCTTTAAGGGTATTTATATTTTATGGGCTGAGGAAAAAAGACAGAGGACATGTGGGTCTAATTCACTATCCATTTTCCCTCTTTTGATTTTACTTGCTTTTATTGTGTTCTCTTCTTTCTCTTCTCCTTTTGCACTCAGATTTACTCACTGATTACTGTGGGTAAATAAAAGGCAAAAATGAGGCTCAGTGTAAGTGTGACAGCAAAAGAAACAGAAAGGAAGTGTGAATAGAAAGGAGTGTTTAAACCATGAAATACACACTGATTGTACATGCAATATATAACCTGTGTGACTTTCCTTCTTCGGAACATACTTATGATGCAGGTATAGAAAAAGGAAAAAAAACAGAGGATATGCTGATGTGGAGAGCAATGAAATGGAAATGAATAGAGCGATATAGAGAGCTGCATGAGTAATGAGTCTAATTATGATTTGGGCGTCGTACAGAGCTGCTGCAGGTATGATGGATTCCTCTTCTTTCTGCGCCTGTGAAGGACGTAGCTCTCCTACTCTCAGTAAGCTCTCTGTGTGCTGCACCTCCACACATAAAAGTGTTTGCTATTGTGTCTGCGTTCATGGGAGTGCGGTGGTTGTAAAAGCTGTTTACTTTGTGTAATGGTATGTTAAATGCGAGTGTCCCCAGGGTTAACTGCCAGGCTCTGTAGTAAAACTTACCATAGACAGAGTCTGCCTGTGTGAACCAGCCTTTTTACTGTTAGCCACCAGGTGGCTGAAGTGCTGACCAGGAAACAGGAAAAATCATTTCTCATTTATGTAAATAAGACTGTGAGTTTCCTTTGCCTTTTTCTTTTTTAAGATTGGGAGAAAATTCACATCAGAAACATGTGGAACCCACAGAGATTTCTATTAAATGTACTTTTTTCTTATTATATTTATGTCAGCGACAACACTGCAACATTTAATACATGCTTTATAACACTCTATATTGCACACTCACACACACAAAGAGATAGGTCCTTATATTTTCTTGCAGCTACATTATTGTTACATTTTATCAAATGTATATGTAGCAGTTAAATCTGTCGGTATTTTTCCATAGGGTTATACGAAACAATATTTCATTTACAAGGGCTAAATCGATCAATTTTAAGCTAACAACACTGAAATATCTATTTTATGGTTACTTTCTGAATTAGTGGAGAAATCTAGCCTAATTTTTCACTTCTGTGCCTTGCAGGACGGGCATTGCTGCGTTTAAATGGGGAGAAGCTGGAGAGGATGGGCATTGTCCAGGAGACACTGAGGCAGGAGGTCCTCCAACAAGTCCTCCAGCTGCAGGTCCGAGAAGAGGTCCGCAACCTGCAGCTCCTTAGTAGAAGTAAGTCTCAAGATTTTGTGAGCAAATAACCACGCTTCTGTGCACTTCTGTTTTTTGCCTGTAATTGTGCGCTGGTGTATTGATGTGAAAGAGGGAACAATAACAAGAGACGGGGGAAGAGCAGTTGGGCTTGGTTAAATTGGGAGGAGGCAGTGTGAGACCATTGATGCCTGCTGTGACATACGTGGAGTTGGACATTCAAGTGCAATTGTTTGTGGCTGTGTGGTTCTATTGAAGGGAGCCCTTGATTTGCTGCACTGCCTCTGAATGGTGACTTCGGTAAACTCGTTTATTTTCCAGCCATCAATAAACTGGCTCAGGCAGTCACTGCTGACCTGGATTCAGCCACTGATGTGGTTTGTGTCTTAAAAGGAGTGTTTTTCTTTTTATCTGCTGCAGTGATTGTTCTCTGTGCGCATTGATGACTGGGACACATCAAAGGGAAACATGTCCACAGTCTCCTTTCTCTGTATGAACACGATTATAAGATTATTTAACGCTTCCAACATTTTGAACACATTTTATTTTCCAACTTTAGCGGAATTACCTCATCCAAAAAAAACAAATGTAATGATGATAAGTGCCATAGTTTTTCTTGGTTTAAGAGTTTGTATTCAGAGCCAAATGCAGGGCACCTTCACTCAGTTTAAACACTATAATCTTCAAGATCATGACCTATATTGAGAAGCAGCAACATCCTGGCTGAGCACATACCTTGAATAAAAGGGATTCTGCAACATTTACGCAGAATTTTAAGAAGCTTACAGCATTAGTCATTACTAGATTGTTCAAACTTAAAAAAAAAAAGTCTCGAGGTTTCATATTATCCTGGAGAACAAAGCTTTTTCTGCAAAATTCAAGAAAAAAAGTCCAGTTTCTCTTAATATGAGTGTTTTTGTCTAAAATAGATTATTTTGTTAAATCAGGCTGAGCAGTGAAGTTGTTTTTGTCATCAAGTGATCATCGTGAACTGATGGCACGAGGGCTCTTATAATCACCAGTTAGATACAAACAAGTAAATGAAACACCCCTTGTACTTTGACAAGCTCTCCACTCTCAGTATCTGATCATGAATGCTGCTGAAGTTACTGTTTGGTTTTCTGCATATTCCTACCTGCTGCAGACCGCTTTGAGGTAGGTGCAGGAAAAATATGTTTATGTGTATTTTAATCTTTCAGTGGCCCATACATAAAACTGTGTACAGAGCCAGAGAGATGGAAGAGCTACACATCTGGGGTTACAACAGGAAACTGTACAAAAATCATGCATGGTTGTGCACTTTTGTCAAGGCATGGGCAAGCAGACTCACTACAACAAAGATGAGGCCTATATCACCTTCAGTTTGAAATATAGTGAATTAGAGAAGAGAGTTTATGTGGTTTAAAATATTATCATATGATAGTCTGAATATACATTCAGTAATGAAAAACACTGGAGTTGTAGTTCTCTATTACCAAAAATGATTTTTTTAGAGCTTAGAAGCAAAGACTATGCCTGTTTTTTGAGGGCTGATGAATTGACAGCTGCTGAATTAGAAATTGTAAGTGATATAAAACCCCTAAAGTAATTAAGGAATAAGAAAAAACAGCACAGAGGAGTGAAATGGGTGGCTGCTAAAGACTAAAATTCTAATTCTTTTTAGCTAAAGGTGCTGCGTATTTGATTCAAAATACTATGAAACAAACAGCTCTTTCTTTGAAGTGGTAATTATACAGAATCAGTCTCAGGTTAGGACTCCTCAGTACTGTTTGACACGGATGGGCCACATTACCAGAACTCCCTCTGTTTCGTTCTTTCTCTCATCATTTTGCCTCACTCACTTCACTTACAGATATAGTAGGAAAAATGCATCCGATGGCATTCATGCCAACCAAGCATGCTGTATTAAATTAAGCTGAATTAAACTGAGACATGTGATGCAACTTTCTTGTAGGCAGAATTGCTTTTGGAAACTTCTATTAACTGGAAAATGCAGTGCAATGCAAATTTAATTTCCCAGTTCAGCAGCCTCTGACTTTAAGCTGTAAGGCCAAGCTAATTTGGTGCCCTCATAAAACACCTGAGTTTCACAGGGTTGCAGGGTATTCAAAGGTGATAAAGGCAGGTCGAGGTGGAAACCCTTGGAAGAAGTGATAATGGGGATGTTTCGTTGGCTGAAATGAAATGAGAAGTGTTATGAGGTGGTGTGATGTGCTGAGGTGCTGATCTCAGGCAAAGGTGAAGGTCTGAACTGAAACTGGTTAAGTGTAAGTTAAACAATCCTGTCAAGTTAAATGTAACCAGTGTCAAAGTTATCCACATTTTTTTTTGTCCAAAATTCTCAGAAACAGAGGAGAAAGAGCCACAGCTGTTTTCTAGCCTAAAGTAAAACGCTGCAGTTTATTGTCAGCGTCTCAGCCAACTTATCTTAACCCGTAAGATAGTAACTAGTAACATGGCTGTAGAAATGAGACACCAATGGCTGACCATTTTGATCCAAACTCCTGATCCCACTGCTTTTGTATGATTTCGAGGTGGCTGTAGTTCAGGTGGTAGAGCAGCTCACCTACAAATAAGAAGATTGGTCATTCGATTGCTAGCTGCTCCAGTCTAAATGCCAAAAATCCTTGGGCAAGAGACTAACCCCAGGTTGCTCTCCAATGCATCCACCAGAGAGTGAATGTTAGACACAAAGTACAAAATGGTTGTATGAATGAGTGTGACTAGGCAAATGAGGCATGTTGTTTAAAGCCTTTTGAGTGCTCAGGTAGAGTGGAAAAGCACTCCATAAAAACCAGTCCATTTACTATTTGCCATAAAGCTTCATATGGCCCACAGATTATCTTCTTATTTCCAAAAAATCCCACAACTTTTCCTTTAGCCTTTTTTTAGTAAAATATATTTCTGGTGGAATTAAGTTTCTGTGGATCAGTCACCAGGTGGTAATGGGTGAGGAAGGAAAACATATGCTGATGTGAGGAAAAAAGGGAACGTTTTAGCTGGCGAGTCAGATGTGGAGAAGGTTGTTGATGCCGAAACGGAAGGTAGAGGCAGGAGGCAAGTAAGAAAGAAGCAGACTCACTCAGTGGGTAATGCATGTTGGGATTTAGACTTGTTCATCTTTGCTCACTCCACACACACTTCTAACTATTCTCCCTGAATGATTCGCCCAATACACTTTCAATTCTGGGGTGATTTAGCGGAGCCGTCATACCAGTTGTCAGGTCTGATTCATCTCCAGTGGATTTACCAAAAATTAAATATTGATCTCACGATAACTTTAAAAGAAAGGGGGTGGGGGGGTGAAAATACAGATATACAGATGCAGCAGTACAGCTGAATCTGATGGGAGCTTGTCTCTGATCCGAGCCATGATAGCACACTTTAACGCAACCCTTACAAGGCTCTCACATTATTGATGTCAGGATTGTAAAAGGTTCTGTTCAGTAATTCTTAAGCTTTTACAAGCAGTGGGGACTTTCTCTGTCTCTCTCCAATTCATTAAAAAATAACTTATAGATACCGAGCTGTGATACAAAATTAAAGTGACAAATTATAGAAAAGAGCACCTAAACACCTGGAGGGTAAGATTTAAATATGAAGAGGTGAAAAAGAGAAGACTAGTGTGCCATAAAAAGGAGGACAGAGAGCTGAGACTGGAGGTGAAGTGTTTAACAGAGAAAAATACTGGAACTGAAATTAACAGATCACAGCGATAAAGAAATGAGACAGGTGAAGAGGTTAATAAAGGGACATTGATACTTGATCTGATTTCACTTTCATTCTCTGACTACGGGGCCCTACTTTTCTGCTTCTTGTTAATCTGCGTAAAGCAGGCTCACTTGCTTAAAGCATGTAATAACATTTCACACTCAGCATAGAATGAGATTACTTTGGCTGCAAATTATGGTTGAAACTGCTCTTCTGCATGAAATACCCAGTGAAAAACAAAACTCTGTGTATTGATTTTTTTTTAACTCACATGTCTATGGATTAAAGGGAATTTTGTCTGTTATCGTCATGGTCCTGGGGCGGTGACTCAGCGTTTTGTGATTATTATTATGATTATTATTATTTTCTAATGTTCTAGTTTTATTCTGATTTTGTATTCTGTTAAACTGTCTGGGAAATTCCTGTTTTAATTTGTAGATCCATATGTGACTTCACTGTGTTCAGCTTGCATTTCCCTGTCATCATGTGAATTAGGATCAGCTGTGCTTGCGTCCTGTGTGTCATTTCCTAATTACCTTGTGTGTGTGTATATAGTGGGTGTCGGTCTGTGCTCAGTTGGTGTTTCTCTGTGTCTCTCTGCCATCATCTTGTGATTCTCCCTGCATGTTACAGGTTTGTAAGTTTCCTCAGTTTAGGTTTGTATCATAGTGTTATCCTTACCGCCCTCATTTCTGTTTGTACTTCACCCATTGTAAATAATACACTTGCTCACATCAAGCCAGTTCCTGCATTTTGGGTCCTTTTCTCCCAGACACCACACGACTGCCGCTGCAGCCGTGACAGTTATTTGATGTCCATAAAAATTTTGGATTTTTAATTTTTAATTTTTTTACAAAATTTAAGATGTTTCCCATCTGGAAATTTTGTTTATTTAATTAAAACATTTCATGCTATTGGAGGGGGATGTTTTGGCCTCCACTGCACCAGCTACGAATGTTTATTTTTAAGATGTCTTTCACAAGTCACCCAACTTCATGAAAGCCTGTGACTAAACTGCTACTCTGCCCTTTAAAGGTTGGCTATGGTGACTTCGATTAGGTATTTTTAGTTTCTGTAGTAGCAGCCCTTCCCGTGAGCCTCGGAAAGAACACATAATCTCTTAAAGTCCCCAAAAGCCTTTTCTTTCCTACCTAAACTCCTGATATCCACTTCTAAAGAGTTTGCTAGATTTTCTCATTGGCTTCCTTTCTCTTTCATTCTACCATATCAAAAATAAATGGAAACAAAATAAATTAAAACCGATGTTTTAGAAAATACGCAGCTCATTTTCAGTCATTACTGCAGATCCATGTAATATACTCAGATTCAAACAGACCTCTTCTAGTCTAACTTACTGACCACTCAAAGCACTTTACAGCTCACTTGCCTCACACCCATAGCCAATTAAGAACCACCAATTAACCTATGATTCAGGTCTTTGGATTCCAGGGTGAAGGTGGTGTACCTTGAAGAAATCCATTCTAATCAGAGAGAAAGCATACAAAGTCCACAAAGAAAGGCCAAAGCCAGGCAGGAAATTCAAACTAGGGACCTTCTTCCTGTAAGGCGACAGTAATAAGCAGCCCATCACTGTGCTTTAAAAAGACATAATTCGTTTAAGACACTAAAAAGCACAGAACACACTCACGTGCAAGGTAAACTTTTAAGGCACACACATATATTCATGTTTAAGAAAAAAGGAACCTTACATCAACTGGCATGTCTTCAGTTATTCTTTTGACTGTATTGTTATATATGGGCATTTTTGATAACATGACACTTGCAAATTTTTTGCTTTGCAATAGCTCAACTTGCCTCCTTCACCTAATAAGATATGTTCATGCAGTTCAAGAGTCTTGTTGCTTCTGGTTCCCCTCCAGTGCTCATTTGAAATTGGCCAAGTTTCTCTCAGAGGAGATGTTTGGTTTCCAAGTGCCTCCGTGCCTTATTTGGAACCATGTTCATATTAGACAACTTCTCCTGACAGATGACACGCTGAGGCTGAGGGCTGCTGACATCCGCAGTCTTGCAGAAGTCATAAGAAAGGGAGATTTTAGGATCATTTTTGATAGCTTCTCCATGTTTTCAGGGGGTCTGGGGTCACATTGTTGGTAGATGTGTTTGCTTCATGCAAGAAAATGATTTATGTTCCCTTATCCGAAATCTTGTTACGCTCTTTGCTATAAACCAGGTCCTTTAATGTGTTACACTATGATAATTCCTGCCCTCCAGAAACAACATGAAATGTCTTAGTTCAGTTTCACAGAAACCTCTTAAAACACAGGGAATAGAATTTGCATCTGTATTGGAAAAAATGGGCCTACAGCTAGGAGAAATTGAATATGCTGTATTTAGTTTTACAGCATGTAAATAATAGTCAAGTAATTGTCAGTGATGAGTAATGATAGTAATCTTTTGCATATAAAACATCAACCATTCATCATGGTAACCATAGAGAGGCCGATTCCAGTGAGATAAAACGTGTTCTGATAGTCAGGATCCGTTTCATGGTTAAAAACAAAGTCCAGCTCACAATGAAGTGATTCTTGCAGCATAATCCATCTCATTCCTTCACACATTGTTTAATATTAGACTGAAAAACTTTTGGAATCCACTATTATAAACTTTTCATCCACTTTTTAGTCTGCAGACAGTAAGCGTTTGAAATGCAAAACATTTGAAAGAATGTAGATTTACATCCCAGCATCAAAGATAAATGCAAATTTAAGCACATCCATCCTGGCAGTACTATGCAGTATACAATACTGCTCTTCATGTATATAACCCTGCAACTGCCGGGAAAGGTGCGATGCTTTATTTTTTTTTTTGCGCATGAGTCTTTTATTTGTATTTTTACACACTCCGTTTCAAGTTTTCTCGGTAGGATGGGTTGCTTTATTTTAGTCAGTAAGTGAAAGCTAAGGCTGATGTCTTTCAAAGCCCAGAGCCACAGCTCTCTTAGGGCAACGTAAACCACACAGGGGTTGTAACATCTTGAATGCTTTGGGAGAGAGGATTCACATCAGAGCCCAGTGGGAGATCCACCTTCCTTCTTCCTCTTAGCCACTGGTTGTGAATAATATCTTTATAACATGCTGTCAGAAACCCCCCCTTCTTCTTCAACATATCAAATTTTCATCAGTCATTCTATGCATTTGTATGCAGCCATCTGTCATATTTTACTCTTTTCAGTAATTACCTAAAACTGATGAAGTTGCAATTAACCTCTACAAAACACCTGACACCATCCCCGCCCACCCCGAATGCAAGAAGAAACCCTGTCAATAGTACTTTGGCTGCCTTAGGAGACTGCCTTGGTAACCTTTTTGCTCTGAATCGATTCTGTGATGTTGCCCATCCTTGCACAGCTTTACTCGGAGCTCCCTATAGTGCTTGCCAGCTGAATTAGAATATGAATGAAACTCTGAGCGTGACAGACAGAGAAGAAGGAGGAACATGTCATTTCTCCTCAGAACAAATTTTGCCCAGTTGCTGTTCACCCCCATCCCCCCTTCTTCCCACCCACCTCCCCTCCTCTGCTTCATCTAGGCTCTGACGACTCCATAGGGAGCTCATTTAAAAGAATTTCTATCACAGAAACTGTTTTCTCTTTGTCTGTGCAAGACTCAAGTCATATCAGCAACTGTCTGTCTTGTCTGCTTTTCCATTCTGTCCCTCTGTTGCTTCCTGGTCGAGGTTTACTACCGTTCTACGTTACATCTGTCTGTGTTGGCTGCAAATCTACAGACAGGTATTGTCTCTTCTTTGGCAATCAGAAGAGGGGGGCTTGGAGCTGAAATGCCAACAGTCTGGGAAAGAAAAGTCCGCTGTTCTGCTGACACTTGTGTCGTTTTAGGATGCAACTAACTGGCTAGTTGTCAGGGAAACCACCTGGCTGGATTTGTTGTTTGAAAAGAACCAAGAATAGATAATAAGAGTAGAAAAATTGCTAATTAAATCCCTTTTTTTAGCCTTTACTACCTCCAATTATTAATGATTTATTCATCTTCATTTTATTGTCTTTTTCACTACTTAGTATCATTATTCTACCTCTTAGTCAGTTTGCCAGTACTTGTCCAAATTACTGTTACTGAGTATTACAGCGTATTTAATCAACAGAGGTTAATCACAAAAGTTTCACAGTAGTGTAAATATGATTGTTTATTGGGCTCAGAACAACACGCATGAATTTTATTCTGTTGTTAGTTGTTTGTCTTTTTTTTCCCTTTCACTTCTTTAGTTGAACCTATGAAAATGCAAGCGATAACACAGTTTGACAGCCATGTAATAGCATTTTACACCAACGTGGTGATTACCAAAGAGGGTCTAGTTTAAAGCATGCTGTATCTCTATACAGTGTACACTATATCCTGAAAAAATCTGAGGAGGTGGAACAAGGCCGAAAGAATTTCCACAGCAGCTGACTAATATCTGGGGGAGAAAAAAACGATCTGACACAGGACTTGTCTGGTCCTTCGGTTTATCCCAAACCACAACAGAGATGGTCTCATTGAAAGAGTGGCTCACAATAAGGCTTCTTTAACGAAGGAAAACAGTAAGAAAAGTCTGAGGATTCCAAATTACACGAGTACTGCTCTAGAAATCTCTGGCAGCATATCTTACAGGGTGATGAATGAGCCAAATATTTGGATATTAGAAAGGCTCTTAGATGTGTCTGTGTTCTCAGGACAGCGCAGACTGAACAAGCATACAGAACAAGCATACTAAATGAGGGAAACGTGTATTACTTATTTACTGAGGTCACAAAGGAGTATGATGTAAGAACAAACTAGTGCTGCACTCTCAACCTCTGATTTTGCATGTGAATCCTATTTATGTATTCCCCTCTCTCTTCTCTCCCCTCTCTGCAGCCTCCTTTGGAAATTTCTCTTAGCTCATCCCTGGATCCATTTAGTGGCCCTTTCCCTCATCCCTTGTCACAATACGTCTCTAGGAGCCATGGAAGAGCTGCTGTCTTCAAATATGTGAGCGGAGAATCACAAGTGAAAGGAGAGAGGACGAGCCTATAGACAACATGCCAACCAGTCTGGAGGATTCTCATTCAACATGGCCAATCGGGTTTACAGACACTGAGTCAGAGACAAAAACCCCGCTCTAGGCAGGGTTACCCACTGTAACATACGATAAGATGATAAGATGAAAAGATGAAAGATTAACAGTTTTTGTGATGATGTTTGCCTGGCGCGGATATATCTTTGGTCATAGCAAATCTCCTTTTGGTTTCCTTTCTCAGCTGGAATGCACTGATTGAGTAATTTCAGCAGAAGCTGTTGAAATTATATGCATTTGACATAAGTAGAGGTTTAATGAATTAATTCTCCTTTTTTTGACATGGTTTCACTTAGTTTGTAATAAGCGTTTGGCCCAGTGGCAATAGAAATGTGGATGTAACCATAGATTTATAGGCAGAGCTACAATTGAGACATTGGAATATTCCATTTCATCTTTATCTCACTGTAAAGTAACAACCATGAGCCTGTTCAAAGGTAATTAGAGCTTTTGCTAAAAGCATTTGTCTAATGCCAGTTTAATCAAGTCCTCGCCCATGTGTCACACTGCATTTTCCTCTCAGGACATTGGTTTCATAATTTGCAGGCTTGGAAGATGAACATTAACACTTCAGGCTGAATGTCATTCCCACAATAAAGTTTTTGTATTGTGACTAATCTGCAGTATTTCAGTGAAAATTTAGAAATATATACTATACGGTGTGAGCATTGTAGAGTAACATACACTTTAATGTGTGTATACTGTAACAGTTCTTTGGTCTTTTATTAATGAAATGGATGCAAGGGGCTCACAGAGGTAATTAGATCATAATTGCTTGATAAAGGAATAATGCAAGTGCTAATAGGTGAAGAAGATACACATCTGCAGAGATGGGACGCACCATATGACTGTCTGCCTGACAGCTTGCCCTCTACAGAGGCAGTATTTGCAAGCCTTGTAGTTTCAGTCCTTTGTCTGTGATCCTGTATACTGTATGTCATCTCTTACACACAGATACGACAACAAGGATGAGCCTCTGTTTGTGTCCCATCTTGTTTCTGTCCCTTATGTGGCGCTGTACTGTCAAATGGTCAGAAAACAAGACACGATTGAGATTCCCACTGTGAACGAAACCAGCACCTTTGATGTCCTTCTAGGCAACCGCAGACAGCGACGATGACAATGACAATGATGATCAAGACAGATGGCTCAATCAGTGAAATGAAACGTAAAAAAACACAACTTCCAAAACATCTGCACCCACCATCTTCCAACTGTCCTTTTACAAGGACGCTTTGAGTAATGTGAGATATCGACTGTTAAATGGGGAAAAAAAACACGCTTTTATTTTTAGATGAAACAATGTACTGTAAATACTGGTTTACACTGACTGATGATTTATGACCTGCAAAAGGAGAAAATGTTTCTCTGCTTTACAGATACAAAAGTGGATGGTATGGAAAATGATGAAAGCTGTCATCATGTTTTTTGAATAAACAAACTGAGATTAATTGTTGGTTGAGTTTTTAATCAGCAGCCATTAAAATGCATGTATTTAACACTAAAATAACAATTGAAGCTAAAAAGAGGAGACAAGACAAAGGAAGGCATGAAAGAGAGAATGGAAAAGAAACAAAAAAACAAGCCCCGGAATAGGATAATCACATTTCAGCCTAATATAAACTGCCAAAAGCTATGAATCAACACTTTATTTAATGAATCTTACAATATAATATCCAATACTTCTGCAAGATAGACAGATATTTTAAGTTATTTAAGTTAAAATAATTTTCAAAACCACAATCAGTTCCTCTAACCTTCTTTAAACGCATTGTCTGATCGATTGGAAACAATTGGAGCACTGCTTGCCAAAAACTATCAAATTTGACTCAAATTCAGAGAGGCAAATGATAGATTATCCTCTCTGTTTCGACAAATCAACCCAAGTCTCTCTTGGAACGGATTAATTGTTTGGATATTTTGGAATGAACACACCAGACACATCCAAAAATAAACATGGTTCCATTTTTAGTTTTGAAGCTATTAAAAATGTTATTATAACGGTCAAATGATGTTTAAGACTTCCAAAAAAATGAATATGTAGCTTAAACTGTGACATAAAATGTTTTGTTTTCTTGTTAAACATACAGAAATGCAACTTAGCTTGGGGGGGTTTACCTTCATTACGATTACGCAAAGATGGAAACGCATAGAAACACAAACGCATTGTTTTAAAAGGCCAAGAAAGTGATTCGCCTCAGCAGTCTTCCCCTCAGAATCAAAAAGTGCTTCTAGCAATTATGTTCTGGCGTTAACTAAGAATTGTTGAACAGGTCTTGATGCATACCTCCTCTAGTGTTTGCGCTGCGATATATGACCGGATAAACGGACTGTGTTTATAATTTCAATTTTTTAAGAATGTTTAAAAAAATTTAAGAAAAATAAACTAAATTTGAACTACAGTTACTGAATATTTGTACTAGAAGTTGCATGTGCTTCCTGAACTGTCAGTCCATCTGTGACCACTCTGACTCTGCGAATGCAAAACAGTGCTACACACCATTATTTTGTCTGTGTCGTGCATGCGCATTCACGCACGCACACTCACAAACACACACTTGCATCCAATTACTGAGAGACATGAAGCATCTCACCTGTTAATAACAGGGCACATGTATGATAAACAGAGTCGGTGAACAGTAGCTTTCTCAGGCTTGACAGGAAAAAAATCTGGCGCAGATGGTTGGATGGTGCAGTTAATTGGGTACTGTTTACTGTTAAGTGTCTTTTCTTTCTCTGTGTGGCATTTGTAGATGAATGAATTCCTTTCTGAAAGCTGCTCTTTTATGATTATTCTCTAAAATACCCCAAAGCTGACACCCTTCTACCAGATTGTTTATCGTTATCTGCTAGTGACTTTGATCAAATGGATCTTAGTCATATGACAGCACTGAAATTGAATGAAAAACTTCTGTCCTCTCTCATCAGCTATATCTGTTGACAAGCCCTTTAACGGTTGCTTGAGTGAATTTCCTCTATGGAATAAAAAACAGTTCGCGAATTTAATTTTCACTGGCGACCCCAAGCTGTTAATACGGAAAACAAGTACAAAACACATTAGCATGAAATAGTGCATACCTGCTCCCCCGACTTTCACTTTCACTGCTGGTTCAACTTTTCAAGAGCCTTTAAGCGCACAGACCACTCCACCTGGCTAATTTTATAAACCATTAAGTAGCCTTTTGCTCACTCAGCAGAGCAGGAGTGGGGACATAAATCACTGCCATGGTTGGAAGGCTTAATCAGGGGTCAGACTAGGCTCTGTATGAACTATTCATTAACAGCCATTAAGAAAAGCAGATTTCAGGATCAGCTGGATATTCTGTGTAGAATGGCAGCTGCCAATTGCACCCCGCAGACTTGGTTTGTCAGCTGAGTGTCCCCTCTGGTCTAACAGATCAGAGAAACCCAAACAGTGTCTGTACCAACACTTGTCACTGCATAAAGTCCAGTCACACATTAAATAGTGACAACGATGCTGCGGGAACCCATATTTCTATCCAGTAATCAACAAGAACCGTTTCTAACACAAAACAGGACTACACTGCCCCCTTGTGGAAGAATCCAGATGAACCTTGACAGAAAAGCATAATACCGTATAAAAGCTTTTTCAGTGGTAATAATCAAACGTTATACAGTCTAATAGTATGAAATTAGCATCTATGTCTACTCCCTACATGGTATTATCTTTTCTTTGCACATGCACAAACATGAAGCCACAAAGAAACCTAACGACTTTGTGTTAAATGCCACAAAAGTGACCATATATATATCAGTAGATGGATTTCTTGTTCCACTAGCCCACTTCTCATGAGTTTGTCTTGGTTTCCCAGCACCTGATGTGGACTTTAGTAAACCGGGTCACATCAAAGTTGGTATGCTTTCAGCTATAAGTGTCACATTCTGCATATGTGTCATGCTCTAGATCTAGTCTGGGGACCCTTCCTGGATACATGCCCTGATAGGGACATATCAACAATCCCCTTATTAGGTACACCTTGATGGTAACTGGACTGGCTGGACTGTTTTTGACCTCATTGCCTTCAGAACTCCCTTATTTTGTCCTCACAGAAGTTCATTATTATTGTAGGGCCTTTGCGTTACAATATAAAGCCTTGAACAATTTTAACCATTCTCCTCTGACCCCTGGCATTAGCTAAGCATATTTGCACAGGCGACTGCTGCTCACTGGATATTTTCTTTTTTGGATCATTCTTTGTAACCCCGAGAGATGGTTGTGTAGGAAAATCCCAGTAAGAGTTTCTGAAATACTCATAAAATCCCATCTGGCAACCAGCCCACATTCAAAGTCACTTAAATCACATTTCTTCCCTATTCTGATGCCCAGTTTTAACTCCAAGAGTCCATCTTGACTATAGGGATTTATATAAGGCTATACTTAAACACAGCAAAGAAGTTACAAAAATGCTGGAGACTGTATTGACGAGGTTCATTTTACCTTGTTTCTACTATTGCTTTTTTTAAATTGTTTTTCATTCATTTTGTTTTAAAAAAGTATCCCATTCTATACTAATGTTCATTTTCTCATGCTTAAGTGCACGCAGTTCTTGGGGTCATGACATGACATGACAGGAAAACTTTTTAAATCGCTAATCTCTCGCCTTCTCAGAAATATTTATTAGGCATTATTGGAATACCAGTAATACTTCTACATTAGTCAAACCTGCTATAAAAATGAGGATCTACCGCCCTCGTCTGGCAATAATGATGCCACATAAATTACATCATGGTTCCTGATGATTTCCACTAATAGGAAATATCGGGTCATGATGACTGGCACCAATCAAAGACTAGCAGGGACCCTCTGTTGTTTTACTGGAAGTGAGTGACGTGGCAGTGATGCCGTGAATGATTAATTTAGAAAGAGAGAGAAGAAGGAAAAAAAAAGATGTGGGCTCACACCATATGTGAAGCATTTATTATTCTGTGTTAAATGGGGAAATGCCAGTCTGTTCATATAGCCCGTAACCAGCTTGCAGCTATACAGCAATTAAAGACCCAGCACTGTTATTGACTGCAGGCCTGTGTGCTGTTAAGCTGCCATTAACATCAAAAAGGACTAATGGCTTATGTCTAAATACTGACCTTGAATTGAAAACACAGCATCAAAGACTTTTACTCGTTAATAAAGTGTGGTTTTAAATGCAAAATATTGAGCCAATTAAAAAATTCACTTTTTTATATGGAGCCTTTTGCTCTTATGTATAGCTTCACCACATTATAGCCATACTTGATATTTTAGAGGCTTTTTTGGAGGGAGCTACTTGCAGTGACTACAGCACCGGCCTATGACAGCTAGAACAGCCTGCCACAGACTGGACAAGAATGATTTTGTTTATTTGCTGAAGCCGTTATCGGCTTCGCGAGAGGACGCATGGGGAGAACATTTTGGCTGCAGCTAGATTAAAATAATTCGCTAAGGGTTTGTATACGGAATTTAAAGCCCTGACCCTTTTTTTTTTGTCGTCAGGAGCGAGCGCCGTTACGTCGGAAGAGTAGCACGAGCCGGTATTGCAGCGAGTTTATTAGCCAGAAAGCCCACTATTATTCAGCTCGAAAATTGATAATAATAACGCGAGAGTTTGCAAGTTGCCTCAAGACTGTAGTTGCAACTGTCAAAGGTGGAGTGGATACGCGCATGACCCAACACACATTACTGTAATACTGTACACGGCCGCCGAGATAATATCCGTATAAAAAAAACGAATAATCCCGAGGTAAGGAGCCGAGGAGTGAACCAAACCCGACCGAGATTTGCCGCTTCTGCTGATTTTCCTTCGCTTCGTTTTCTTTTACTCTAACCAACAGTCTCACAGCCGTCGAAATTACTGCACTAAACATATTTTTGTGCCTCCCTTTAGCTCCAGCCAGCGCAAGGATTTTTTTTTTTTACTCCTCCTTCGTAATAAAGTCGCCATTTTGCTTCACTGCCTATATAAACCATCCCGTATTCTAATATTTTTTCTCAAGGAGTCGAGGACCTGTCTGTCTTTCGTGGCTATTTCTATTAATTTGGAGAGTTTAACGAGAAGACAGGGGTTGGAGAAGTGCCTCGTGGTATACATATTAATGCACGAAAGGAGAGAGAGAGGGGGGGCAAGGCAATTGGAAACTGGAAATAAGGTGAAAGTATCCTGGATTTCTTTTCATGTACAGACGAATTTGTAATTTCTCATCTCCAGCACTGCTCTTTTTTTGCCGTCCACCTGGTCGTCGTCTGCAGACTGGGGGGGACAGGACGACGGTGACGACTGTCCGCTTCCTTTTAGGCCCCCCAAGCTCAACCTGACCGCTCCTTGACGCACAGCAGGTGTGATTGCCATGTAACATAACATTGGTGAAAAAAACCGCCTACTTTGGTGCCTGTCTCCTGCCCCTGACCTCCTCCTACCTCACGTGGATGACCCGGGGCCACCCGGGCTCTGGTGCTGGGTGACTGCTCGACAGTTAAGGTAGGTGTGGCCGGGGAGGAGGAAGAAAGTAGAGCACTATTTTAGTTAACCACGTAAATAGGCAACTCAGACCTTGTTGTAGTTGTCAAACACAGCGTGGCAGTGTGCCACGTGCGGTGTTAAAATACTTATTTCTAGGTTGTTCTCTCAGCAGATTGTGAGAGGAGATGTGAGTGGGTTTTGTTGTGTCTAGCTAAGTGTATGGTAATAAAGTTTCTGTAGCAGGCTTGTGTTTACATGTAGAATTAATCGTTTATGAAAACCCCAGCTGCAATTTATTTATTTATTTAATAGGAGGATGCTGTTGAAACACTGTGGCAAATCTAAAAGGAGGTTATCCTACATAATTGTTATAGGCTTGCACCGTAAGACTCACCATCAATCACCACCTCTGTTTATTTTAAGTAGTTATGAGCTGATCTGTAGCCAATCTCTTCATGCTCTGACACATCATAACGGAAAAGGAAGATGCCTAGTGTTAATGTGTGAAAGATTTCATCAAGTTGCACCCCGCAGCAAGTTCACTGTGCATTTTATAGTCAAAATCATCAAAACTTTACAACTACTGTGAACGTTTTATCTCTGTGGTATTCATGCAGTGAATTGCACAGCATGTAAACGGACACTGAGTGGCCCCCATTGAGTGACCCTTTGTGTGCCTTGTAATTCATTAGGAGAGTCACATGAATGTGTGCTAAGAGAAACCATGTTGGATTGTAATCAGTACCACTCACCATAATTAGCCATTGTCAGCCTCTATTCAGAAGGCTGTTCCTTCCTGATGGGGAATGATGGTTAAGCACAGAGAGTGTGAACTTGACATATAGGCATGGGGATTGATGGATGTAATGTATCTCACTTGACCTGAACGAGAGATCGCTGGTTTTCATAGTAAAGAAAGCTTGCACTGCTGCTCAGGAGAGTAGCTTTGTATCCCCACCCTCTCTTTGACTCACCTTTTGTCTAATGGACAGAGCATGAAGTTAGTGTGCAAGTGAGAGTATTGATTTTGAAATGAAAACATGGAAGGTCGCACCCTCATTACCACACATTCGCCTCCCCTAAGATAACCTTGAGGCCAATAGCGCTGATGGCCAACATAAAGAAGCTGCATTACTGAACAAGGAGACGGCATCATCACACGTTATTGATGCGGCGGACTTTGCTAATAATGTTTTGACAAACAATGGATTCGTACTAATGTGCAGCAGAAGCATTGCCTTTAGCTATGTCTCCTGTGTGTTTGTACCCCTCGTTTGTACATTGCAGGCATGGAGAGCCCAAGTGGGCCCAAGCTTGGGAAGCTGTCCTCATCAGGGCTGTCGAGGGGCCGAACCCCCAAGCATGGTCATCCCCAGGAGCAAGTTAGAACCATGTCAAGCCCTGAAAACCACAGCAAACATAGTGAGTGACGAGCCGCTACATTTTGTTGAATAAATACAGTGTGTGAGTTCAGGTTTTGTTGTTATGACCCAAGTTTGCTCCTGGACTGATTCTAGGATGAAGTTCATGAAGTGATACAGTGTGAAGAGTAGGTACTGGGTGCATACAGCATGACATACTAACACATATGTGACGACTGAGTTTTTCACTTTTGCATATTTGTTTCAAAGTTCCAGCCGGTTTGCATTGGCCAAAGTTTTGTAATTCCAGCTAGTGCACTTCAGTGTGCTTTCTCAAGGATTTGATTAGCATACCATACACGCAGGGGTCTCTGTAGCTGCTTTTTTTTTTTTTTTTGAATGGATTTTTTTTTTTTATGCTTGTTTTTGTTTTTGTTTTTTTTTTTTTTTTTTTTTTTGTTTTGGTTTTTTTTTTTTTTTTTTTTTTTTTTTTTTTTGAATGGATTATATTTTATTAGAAATCAATGGTTTCAGGTTCAGTGTAATTCTACCCCTCTCACCACAGTAGAGCCAGGAAACTCCAGCAATTTTCCTGAGACTGCTTTACAGTGAGAAAAGCAAACAAACAAGAATTGCCAAGCACTGACACAAGTGAAACCCCAAGCCATCTGGATGGAAATGGAAGATTTTGGAAAGAGAGAGCCAGACTGGGGAATTATTTTTCAATCCAATAACCAGTAGATCATCATGACTTTGTTAATAGCGTTGGGCAGGCTTGGAAAATTGGGGCTGTTCTAATATGACCCAGTTGTTTTGGTTGCTACAAAATAGCCTCTCATTCCCAGACACACACAGCACAAACACTAGACTAGGTGCTTCGGTTTATTTTCTTTTCATGTGATTATTCAGCCCTGTAGGCCAGAGTTGCATACCGTTGTGCCTGCATGTGTTTCTGTGTATGTTTGCTTGTTGTGGTTATTAATGCAAAGCTTATGTTGCAAGAAATAAGAGTTCAGCGACACAAGTGTGGAATCCCTTTACTAAAATCTTTCTTATACATATTTTATTTCTATCTGCAAAATCTTCTAATAGTTAGAAATAAAACACTGCTCTTCAACTTCTCATTGTGTAGATACTGGCAGCTGATTGGCTGTTTTTGCTGTTAAAGTGCATTTGTTTTTTGAATGACATGGTTTTATCTGCAGCCTTTTAAAGCTTTGTGTTTTATAGGCATTTTTCACACTTTATTACTCAGTAAATAAGAGGAGTTTATAAATCAATCAGCAGAAAGTTTGCGCTGGGCTCTGCTCTGATCGATGTGAGACTAAAGACAAGAGATTAGAGACACACTTTTGGCTTAGCTTCACTAATGAATAATTCTGATGACTGCGTGTTTTACTGTGTGCGCGCGTCTTAAAGTAATAGTATAACAGGGGATGGATTGGTCCTGGTTTTTATGGGGCTTTTTCAGGTTACTTAAGATTGTGCTATTTCTGTGTGTCTATTTCATTTTCTCTTTTTACACTTGATCTGTTTGGACTTGCAATTATGTTGAACTTCTAAGTGATACCAGTAGTAGTTAGATCATTTTTGTTGCTGCAAGTCTGTGCTATTGTCTGTTTTAAGAATAGCTTCTGGCACAAAAGATTTGAATCTATGTTCTACTATGTCTAAGGAAGCTTAGTTGGTAACATTGCCAGCTGGTTGAGATTTATGTTCTCTAAGAACATGCAGCAACCTTAAGGAGAGACACAGATCTACTGGAGCACATGTAGACTGTACTGACCGATAAACAGATGAATACAGACACAACATACAACATGGGAAATGTATAAGAAATTTCACGTTTCCATTTCAGGAATATAGTTAAATTTTGTACAGTAACCAGTTTGGCATATGATTCATAAACCAGTAAGATAGTCATCGACTGACTGAGTGTGCCAAATTACGTTTCAAACACCAAGCAACCTTTTATGATTTTCAGATGTTATGATGAGGAGAAATGTTACAGTGGTGATATGATGAACCTGGCACTGGCTTGTCATTCCCAGGGGGGATATGAACCTCAGTTTAAGGAAACAAAGACATCAATATCTAAGGCTCCCTATGAAGGTTTTTCAGTCTATGCCCATTGCACACAGTGTGCTCTTCTGATAACCTCATTATCTGCCTTCATCCCACTGGTTACTTCTTCATTTTTCATTTTATGTCCATGGACTGTTATGTTGCGTTATCAGTTCTCATGTTGGCCCATAAATCTCCAGCTGGAAACTTTGCATGATGTAATAGCAGAGAAATCCCACCTGGCTGTTATACTGGTGGTTTCCTGAAATCACTATGTGCCTTCATATGTGACAACAAACCCTGAAAATTGGGTTTGTGTGCTTTCCTTGAGTGTTGTGGTTGAGCTGTCACCTTGCCACACCAGAGAAGTCACAGGAAAGAATGTGGTCCTTGAGGGTGATTTGCGCTCCGTTTCTCTCCTTTGAGCTTCAAGATTTTTTTCCTATTAATGTCTCGTTTGTTACTAAAGCTAAGCCATTTTTCTATTTGGATAGAACTAATGCTGTTTTGCCAATGGCTGTAGGCCCTGAAAATAGTTACCTTCCAGCAAACATTAATGCAAGTCTAAATGAGTGAAACTTGGATATGTGTGAAAGGCCGCGCTCCTTCTTTGATGAAGAGTTGTAGCATACTCTCTCTGACCCCAGAACGCACTATCCATTCGGCATGTTCTGTGTAAGGGGAGAGCGCTCCAGATTTGTTGTTGTATGGTAACATAAGTGGGTTAGGAGGGGAGCTGAGAGCGTGATAAGTTTTATGCTTGTGGCTGTGTGTGAATTATAATGCGCTATTTGGTGCCATTTGTTTGTGTTTATGTATCTGTTCGCGCCTGTGTTTGCCCTAGCATGTGTGTTCTCATGCCACACTTGTCTACTCTGGCCGTGGGGACCTTCTTTTCAGGTCCACAGTTGCTCTCTGTTGACCTGGTATATCTGCATTTCTATCTGTCCATCAGTCTCTTGCTTTTCCTCTAAATGAGCTGCTTTTTCAAGCTTTCTCTCACTTACTTGTTGTCCAGTTTTCCAGACATGACTGTCATCGCTCACTGTTCTATCCTTCTCAGCCTCGTCAACTATTTCTTGTTTACCTATAAGCAGTGACTTAACCTCACTATTCCTCATTATCTTCAGTACTGATCTTCACTCTAATCACATTTCATATTTGTTACATATTTGCGACCTCTTGATAATGACCTGACTCTATCAAATCAGTAAAATAACAAAAGTTAAAATCAATAAAAAGCTATAGATTGAGACTGTTTGTTTTGGGGGTGAAATTGAATTCTGGTGCTTTTCTCAGCCTGATGCTATACCTCGTTCTGAGGAGAGTCCTTTGTCATCTTTGTCACACCTTTACTTGGCAGCCTTGCAGATGGTAGATGAGAAGGAGTACAGGGAAATGGGAGAGGAGAGAGATTGACTTGGTGAGTCACTGTCCATAAGGAGGGTATTGCAAACAGTCTGGAGCAGGCATTGTCTCTCTGGCTCACATATAAAGTGCTGGATGCCCTGTTGCATAAGCCTATGTAGTTGTTGTTTTGTTTTGTTTTTTTCAAGTATATCTGTATATGCTGTGCATCAATTGTAAACTCCCCCATGATTGGTCAGTTCTCCATTATGCCTTAGGTTTTATCTAAAACTGTTGCAACTTGTTGTCATTAAACATGGCACTGGCTGTGGGCCAAAAGAGTATCAAGTAATTCATTGAGTTTCCAATATTATGAAGCATGCTGTTGATGTGGAAGGCTGTAAAATCAATACAGGTCTGAAGAAGCTGTTGAGGTACAATGAGTCACCAGATTATGTAGCAGAAATCTCAAGCCTGAGCTCTATTCTTGGCTGCTTAACGTGTGGTTTAGTGGTGGAAGTAAACTGATATTCTACCACATGTCTGTGTAGTGATCCCTGGCTTCTCAAACAAAGTGATTCCCTATACAATAAGTCTGCGGGCAATAAAAATTGGCATTCATTAGGACACTTGCTCACTCACACTAGGTGTTCTAATTTTAAAAGTTATGTCACTGGAGAATCCCCTAGTCTAACTGTTTTCACAAAGACTGAGTGACTAGTGTAAGTATAGAAATAAATGTAATAATTTTATATAGCCATTTTCTTCCACTTGCACAATTCAAGGTCATAGTTGGAGCCTATTCCAGCTGTCCACCCCAGACAGGTCACCGGTCTATTACAGGGCTAATACAGAGAGGCAGGTTCACAATTACAACAATGGGCAATTTAGAATCACCAGGGAGGAAACTAGTTCTCTGAGTGAACCCTTGCAAGCACGGGGAGACGATGCAAACGTCACACAGAAATGTCTCCAGTGAGCCATTGGTGTCAAACCCAGGACCTTTTTGCTATGAGGCAACAATGTTAACCACTGGACCACCAACCTTCCCTGAATAATGTAGCAAATGCCTCAGTGTATGCCAGCACTAAGAATGGTTTAATATTAGGAAATGGGTGAAACACATAGGAAGGTGGTGCCACGGGAGAAAAATCCAAAGTAACCTTTCAGCATATAATAAATAGAGTTGTCTAAGAGGAGTTTTTAGTCCTGCAACTACTCTCAGCTCTGTTCTGCCTCATGATAGGGAAACTTTGTCCAATCAGATCTTTTTTTGGAAAATAACAGTCAAATAATGTGGCGTAGTATGAAGAAAAAGTTCAGGTATAAAGCACCCCACTGTGCTGCAGAGGGCATTCTTAGAGGAAAGCTGGATTTGATTTCTGTGTAAAGCCACAAGTCAACATTGGCATCATTTTAATACATATCAACACATACATATCAAATACTCCATACTGACAGGGTGGAATGGGGTTTAGAAGAGAGAAGGAAAAGCTGTGGAAGGCGGGACATCTATTTTCAATTTCTGGTCCTTTCCTAGATTGCTGCCAACTGGAACTCTTAATTTATTTTGCAAATAAACCAGATTATTTTATTTGTGGTTGTGCCCACTCTTCAGTTAAGGCAACCCTAAGCAAAGGTATGTTTTCTTGCAATGTTCTATAAATTATACAGACTTATAAACATTGCTACTTATAAATTGCTGTTTCCTTTCCATTAAAAAAAATAATGAATTTTGAGAAACTAGTTAAAAAATGTTTGTGTGTTTCAACAAGTGGATGTATGTAAAAGATTACGCTTTGTTACACAAAGCAAGAGAGAGAAAGGAGGGAGGGGAGAAAAAGACAGAGAGAGAGAGCGAGAGAAAGATAGAGAGAGGAAAGACTAAGACAGAAAGTGAGAGCCAGGCTCACTGAGACTGGGTTTTGTTTTTTTTGTTTTTTTTCAGTAAGCTGTATCAGGGTAGTAAGACTTGTCTGGTGTTGCTCCACCTCACTCCTTACTCACTGTCTGGAATCAGGCCTGACTGTGAGGGAATATAGGAACGTCTTCAAAAGGAGGTGTGTATATAAACGGAACAATTAATGTGTGTCTGTGTCTGTGTGTGTGTGTGTGTGCGCGTGCAAGATAGAAAGAGGGAGGGAGGAAATGAGAGAACATAATGTAAAATAGCATATAAATATGTGCATGTGCTTGTATGAAAGCGGTGAACTGCTAAAGTGTTGCTAAATCAAATGTGTGAAGGAAGGAAATAGTAAGCAAGTAGAAGTTAAAGCACAATAGACAAAAAAATTATAGCAGAAACAGAGATGTTAGTAAGATCCTGTGGTTGCATTCACTATAAAAGCTGCACAGCTTGCACTTGCTGTACAGTCATCTGCCAGTGTGTTTGCTCTGCAATGAGTCCAGGTGTATTCGTTTATACATCGAGCGTCTGTTGAGATTGAGGAAGTACTGATACTGTGTCTTGTCTGTTTTTTTCATGAAGTAGCGTGAGTGGTGAGTGATGTTGTTTGTGTGTTTTCTTTCTAAACTACAGTATGTCTAAAACCAACTGTGAAGACACAGACAAAGGCTCCTGTGTGACTGTTTGTCAAAGAAAACAAATGACTATTCTGTGTGCGTATGTGTGTGTACATTTGTGGGTAATGTGTGAACCCTTGCACTCAGGGAGAGCAGTTGCAGGCGTAGCTAGGAGAACTCAGAGGTTATTTGAGATCATTAGACAGCTGCCAACACTCCTGGTTCTCTTCTCTTCTCTTCTCTTCTCTTCTCTTCTCTTCTCTTCTGTCAGTGTTAACCAGTCTGCAGCAACAGTTGCAGACAGCTGGGAGAGAGTCACACTCTGACATTAGTTGAACAGCTGTTTTATCCCTATGGCCTGCGCCTGAGAACTGGGGTGTAGATTTGACACAATAGACCTGCTTTGTTTCCTACCAAGACAATGGTTGTGATTGCCTGAATGTTTGAGCACAAGTGTGCTAGCCATAGTCACACAAACAAAGTAAAATGTATAACAACATTTCATTGTGTGTGCACAGTTCACCACAGAAAATCAAGGCAAGCTTCTTTAAAAAAAAAATCTTTTTGCTCTAACTTTTGCCAGCATGTGCACTGCTGTGGCTTTGCAGTTTGATTTTTGACTGTTTGCACTGTAGCCTGCTGCATGTGGGCCTAATTGTTCTGCTTGCTGTAAAGAGGCCTCTGATAATGGTAACTAAGACAAGTGGATCTTATTCCCATAGCAACAAGAACATATCTTTCCCAAGAGCAGAATTCATTAATTATGCCTTTCTTTTAAAGGACCTTTATTTTCTAAGACAGGAATTAGAATGCATGCTCAATTTCCTCCTCAGCATAAGAGCTGCACCGCCGACTGCATCACCTCTCCAGCTGCTACCCAGACAGCTAATAGAGAAATGCTCTGTCGCCTGGAGAATATTAATACACTCATATCCATGCAACCACATCTCGCTCACACTCGCTAGTAATGGTTTGGTGTACTTGTTTGCGTGTCAGTGTGCTCTGATGTGTGTGTTTACACCTTGTGTCATGAACTATTCCAAAACAAAACCAGTATTGCTTTGCTACTTCTTATTACATTTTATTTGGTCTTGCTTTATTTTCAATCTACCTTATTATTGTGAGTATGAAGTAAAATATTACATATAATCTGCCTGCATATGTTTGTGTCTGTGTTTTCTGACTGAGAGGGGAAAAGAAGACAAACGGAGAGAGCTTATACTGTGTAATAAAACACAAAGGGAAATGAGCAGGGAGGCCATAGTAGGTTAGTTGTCATGTGTTTCTTATACACATTAACATCCCTGATATAGAGAGTCGTTTTTGAGGGGGTCAAAGGGTGCCTTTTGCTAACACATGCTGTTTTTTGTATGAGAAATGATGGCATTAAGTCAGTTCATTTATCTGATGGAAAATTATCCAACCATTTTGTAATCCTGGTAGGCACACAGCGTGCTCTGAGCCGGTTTGGGACCTGCCACAAATGGGCAGCACTAGGCATGTGCATGCTGCCTTGGCTTGTCAATTTTACTGGAGAAAAAAATAGTTAGCAAAAAAAAAATGTTATGGTGATGTGAAAATGTGAAAGAGATCTAAAAAAAAATGTGCATTCCACTTCACAACACAAAACCATCTTCTATACTGTAAATAGATTTTGTGTCACTGAAGCATCTTTGTTTCCTGCTTGTTTCTACTGTTGCTGGTGGGTCTTGTCAGATTAATGCAGAGTAAGTTGAGAGAACTTGTAAAGCTATATCATTCTGTAGAGCAAAGTACAGCTACCTGCAGCACTATGATTCAATGTTATGCTTGATCAGAGTTAGCTACCTCTGCAATTCTCTTCTCTTCCTCAACATCCTGTGCTCTCCTCTTCTTCCTTTGTCAACCCCCCTCCCCTTCTTCCACAGGCATACACTCATCTTCAGCTCTTTCTGCCTTCCCTCTCTCCTTCTTCAAGTAGCAGTGTATAGAGGGAATAGAGTACAGGGCTGATAGGGTGGAGGACTAATTGCACCCGAGAAGAGAGCAGTGATGAGCCAGTGCAACCATAGAGAAAGATTGGAAAGGGTGTGAGCAAAGAAAGGGAAGAAAAGTGAGAAAAGTAGACATGGGGTGAGAAAGAAGTAAAGCAGCAGCATGAGAGATGGAGGGAATGAGCAAAGGAGAGCACATAGAGAGCTGAGGCAGTCGGTCTGCAGTCTGCTGTGTCAGAGGTCCTAGCAGGCACTAGCGATTTATAGCTGATCTGTTTGGCTCTACATAAGGCCTTTGCCCAGGCTGCCTCATTTTTCCCTCACTTACACACACAATCGTGGACATCCATTCTGTGTCCCTCCACAGGCTAACATTTGAACAATGGTCACAGTTAAACCTAAACACTGTAACTTTGCATTAGTTAGTTTGTTTGTTTGTTTTTTCGTAAGTGTTAGTGTGCATATTTATTTTGCAGTTTTGGTGCATCTTTTCTTTTAAATTTCTTTGTGATATTTAAAGAGCATATCTAGACGTTATAAGTCAAATATAACTAGGCTTGTTAGATCAATAACAAAGAAGGTCCAAATAAAACTTCAGGATTTTAAGTACTACAGAAATTTTTATTTCATGGATATGAAGTGCTGGCAGTAGATTGTTTTTAGTTCTGATATGGCTTTCTTTCTCGCTTTGCCAGGTCCAGTGTGTGATGAGCCAGCAGAGGGGAAGAGGAAAGGTCGTCCTAAAGCAGAAATGCAGGAACTGAGAAGCATTCCTGTGAGTATTTCTCTTTAAAATGAGTGGGTACTTAAAGTGGGCTTCATTTTTCATGCACAGTAGGCAGCTCCCCATGAATATTCACAATATACAGCGCTATATAGTAATAAATCTAGCGTGCATTCAACTCTCTCTTCCTCACCCCTGATCAGGCCCATATGATAGTACAATGGAAGGAAGAGTTTAAGCGGCGCTCCAGGGTAAAATGTCCATGTTCAGGCTGCTGGTTAGAGTTTCCCAGCATCTATGGCGTCAAGTACCACTATCAGCGCTGCCAGGGGGTGAGTCACTAGCCTCTGCTCTTTCCTGCCACAAGGCGGTTTCTACCTTTATGCTTTAGAGTAGACTTGTAGCACTGGACCACATTATAGGAGAAAGCCACCCGATAGGGGACCGTTTAATTATTCCAGAAAATATATAATGGCCTTATTACAAACCTGAGCAATTACTAAGGCTTTTTCAAAAACCCAAGATTAGTTAGCTGGAGGGGTTTTTTTGTTATGTATTTATTTATTTTGTAACAGCTACCCACTGTCATTCGATTTTGGATAGGGGGAGAACTCACTCTGAATCTCCTCTTCATATGTCTGCATCCAGGCCACCGTAGCTGAAAAGCTGAGTCATGGCTGTCCCTACTGTGAGGCCGTGTTTGCCACAAAGGTGCGTCTGCAGAAACACAAACTGTGGAATCACCCAGACAGAGTCAGCATGGAAACCAAGGGAGAGCAGCCTAAGCTTCAAAAGACTTTTGTGAAGTCCAACACTAAGAAAAGGTGACTGAGATATAGCTCAAATTCCCTGTTACGGCCCTGGGCCGTCTGTGCTTTTGTGTTGTCTCTGTGTGCTGTCTCTTTAAGGTCCTTCCTGATGGGAGAGCTGGTGTCGCCTGATTGGTCCCCTCATCAATTGGCTGTCTTTAAAAGAGCCGTGCCCAGCAGTCCAGGGTGGCGACTGACAGCAGCAGCAGTAGGACCTGTCCCTGGCTCTCAAACCTGTGTTTTCTATTCCCTGGTGTGGTTCCTGAGAGTTCCTTAGTGTGTACATATTGTGTATATTTGACGTCACTTGTAAATAGCTTTTTTTGTGATTAGACACTGAGACCGAAGGGGTGAGCTGCCGTATTATTTTATGGTACTGTTTTCTCCTGTTTATTTCAGTTAGGGAGTTAGGGGTAGTGTGTGTCTTTTTGTTTTTGTTTTTTTATATAGGGTTTAGATAGCACCTCCTCCTGACTTAGCTTGTTTTGTTTGTTGTTTCGGCCTTTGTTCACCCTGGAGCAAAATAAATCACTGTTCACTTTGTATTGCTTCCTCTGTGTGTGGTTTGGGGACCAGGGCGTGGTCACTTCCTTTCAACCTATGTTGCGTTCCTGTACCCCTAGACTTGGGCGTAACAGGGTGTAACCTCCATTCTCTCACCAGAGGACCCCCCCTGGAGAGAAGGTCCGGCCCCAGGTTCAGGTGGCCCGGGACATGGGTGGCTCTTAGAGACAGAAAATGAACACTGCACCATAGCAGCAGAGAGCGAGACAGCTTCAACAGAGGA
>VUQR01031775.1:0-12251 GCA_015108515.1 Hemichromis elongatus | reverse complement strand
CTCTCTTTGTCTTTCTCTCTGATTGTGTCATAAAAGTATGAACATGTATTTATAAGTTACACTTGTGTTTGAATCCTGCAACTTATCACACATGGAGAGAATAGACAGACTGCTCCCTGTTTGTGAAGGACTGATAGAAACTGGTTAGGCCATGTTCAAATCATCTGATCATTCCAGTGTTTTCAGTGTGGGAGAAAGTACTCAGGGCCTTCAAGGTAAACACTATGAAAGGCAGGAACAAGTTTAATATTCACAAACCTAAACTCTGTATCAGCAGCAGAATGGAGCTAAAATAAATGTCCATGTTTGTTTCAGTTCTATGAAGCTTTGAGTGTTTGGATCAGTAGTACTGCTGTGTGTGTTGGATCATGTTGCTCTAATTGTTTCTATGCTTGATCTATTGTGAGCTAAGTTGATCTATAGTGTTCATCATATTCTATAAGGATGTTATGTGTTTGTAGACTTTGTGCTCAGTTTGACCCATTTAGCAGAAGTCAGCCTGTTTAAGGCTCTGATATCTATTCTGTGTGACTTAAAGCAGTTATGACATGGGAGGATTTTATCACCCAATAAAGGAATATTTCATATATCAGTCTGCTCTTCATTTTATCACAAACAGTTATCACAGCTCGGACATTTTCTGTTTACAACCATTCAGACAGATTTATTAATACCAACATAATAAACAATATTTGTCTCTTATATATAACACATCTATATATACACTGTCATAGATGTAATATTGGCCATATTATATTGACATTACCAAAGTGAGATGACTTTAGTCTCATGAACAACATTAGCTAATTGTTATTTACAAGCTCATCTTAAAATGACTGTTCAGTACAGAAATCATGTTTTTCTCAGCCTCAGATACTTATCAAATCAAACAAAGCTCATACAAAAACAAACAAACAGATGAGCAAAAGAATTTTCTCCTTCACTTCTCTCAAACAATGCTGTATGAAACGTTTCCAGCAGTTAGTATCATGGTTGCTAGGCAACCTGAACCGCAATGGAGGCTAGACTGTCCCATTTCACAAGCCATGCACTTCCGGCCTTAGCGGTCTTTGAGTACGCGTGGCCCTTGAGGATCGTTAAGGCTGCGTACTTTAAGGCTGCAGAACCTGAACTGGGACACAGCCAACGTCAAGCTTTTCCTGACACAAGCGTGAAATGAGCACTCATACTTAAGTTGCAGTAAGCTGCAGTACCAGCAGATGGCGATATTTTATTTCAAGCTAACATGAAAAAATTATTGGAAAACATTTAAAGAGACATTGCTAGCACATTTACATCTAAATACATATTAGCCACCTAGCTTAATAGTTCCCGGCATAGAAGGAGCCTGAAATGTACTTTGTACCTTCCTCAGTCGGTGGCGACTTGTTGGCTTTTAATATTATCTTCCCTTGCTAGTAGTTCAAATTAACCATGTGTGACATCCACAGGGTGGACCAGTGTGTCCACTACCCACTTTACCATGATCTTGAGTCGCAGCTTCACTTTTCAGAAGATGTCCATTTTTTAAAAGCAGTCTAAGGTACAGATCGTTAACAGAAGTTACCTTAAAAATGGAGACGTCGTAATCTGTGTGATAGTTTTAGAAACATTTCATCCATTCTAGTAGAGCAACTTTTTTGCTGTGAAAAAAAGAAGCTCAGATTTATTCTCAGCAGCTGCGGTTCATTTTACAACATGAGCTGCCTGTTCTATTAAAACATAATGTAATTCAGAAGTTCAGCTTCCACTTGCACAAATGCCAATTTTCTCATGTTTGCCCATAAATGACTTGGGCTCTAAAGTGATATTCAACAAGCCCAACTCATTTTCAATTCTTTAAGATTGTAATGAAAATTACCCGTGTTTTCAGTCATATATAATTATCGCAGTAAGAAGCCTCTATTTTCCTGGAGGTATTACCTAAGCTGCCCCATTATAGTCGATATCACGAGGTTGTCTCCAGCTAAAGTCTCTCATTTACCCCGTGACACACCTCCCATTACACACGCCCACAGGATGACATTTACAGAAGCCTCCTATTTGTTGTTATCTCACAAACCGAGATGGTGAGCTATTTTCTGCTCAGCAGGAGCCTCCATCTCATTCTCCCTCAAATTATCGTCTCTTTTCTTCCTTCTTCAGTTTGCTGTTATATTTCCAGATATTGTCAGGCTATCTTCAACTTGGTCAACTTTTCTGTCTTTTTTTTTTTTTTTTACAGCTTTTTCAAAAGATTTTTCGGAGTCAATGCGAAATGACTCTCACAGGAGCAGCAGTGGCAGCGTATATTGTTCAATTTAGGATCAGTTTACTTTTTATCCAGGTGACGGGCAGAGGAACAAAGATGCTTTGACAGTCGCCTGGCACCATGAGGATTACGCTGACATTGGTTGTGTGTTTTCAGTGCTCGATAAGATGCTCAGAAAACAGCTTTATTAAGCCAAAGTACACGGGATATAAACTCTGTAAATATAACCACAAATCTCTTAACATGTTTTCCTGTTGTGACAGTGGGATTTATATTATCAACCTACAGCAGAGTAAAGTGGATTATGGTCAAGCGTTGCAGGAATCATTAGTGCAAAACCATCCCTTCTGATGCCTTAAAAGGGCAATATATTCAGCCAACAACGAGGCAAGAGAAATGTTTTCAGGCTATAATTTAAAGTCAGTTTAATGTCTACTGAAGGGCACATGAATAATGTATTTCTAAATAGATCTATTTAACCTCACATCGGTTTTCTGCATTTTTTTATATTTATTTTGCTCAGAGAAAGCTGTTAGAACTGGCAGCTGCAGTTTAATTTCCCCACCAGGCAGATGCTAGTTTTAGAAAGCATTGCTACCCTTGTTTTCATTTGTTGTTTCAAAATGTAGGCGTCGTGAAGCCCTGTGAGACTGCAGCCTTGATTAAAGTCATTACAAATCAAATTAACTGGACTTATAGGAAAACACAGAGCGCATTTAATGCTGCACCAGGCAAGGCTGTGAAATGTTGCACCAAAAAGTCGCCATCCACATCCCCAAGTACTCTTGTTCAACTGTTATTTAAAAACATCCATGTAGAAAAGAAAAGAACTGACGGTTTGCACTCAGTAGAACTCTAATTTTTCTTATTTATCGCATCTAGTAATCTGCGACAGTTTGAGAATGCCTCCTCTTCGTCAGACATTAAAACACGGGGAAACACCATTTTTAGATCACCCGTGGTAAGTCAGATATCATTAGCCGCGTCTGGGCACAAACTCCACTTCTTCAGTCTAAATTCTTTTATCTTTAATAAAATGATCAGTGTTGCTCTACCAGGTGTAACAATTACATTTAACATCCAGGCATCCATGAATACAGAATTTATTAAATTTAATGGAGTTAGAAGTTAGCAGGAAGTTAGCTCGCTAGTTTCCGTCTAAATATAATATACCACGTTCTGACTGAGATTTCTGAAACAAATGAAGACGTACAGCTCTGCTATCGCTTCCAACATACTTGAAGACAGAAAACTAAACAGTGGTGATGTTTTGTAGTGTTACTGAAGTTGGGCTAGTTGGTATATAATGATGTGCTACGTGATTGCTAGTGACACAGCTATGTTAGCATAACACAAACAGTGAAGCTGGAGGATGAACGCTAACTTAGCGGGGTTCAGGGTTCGGGGTTTGACTTAAATTATCGAGGTTTACAGAGAACGGTCCAGAAAAAGAGAACATACCCAGTGTATAGCAGTTCTCTTAGCAGTAGAATTACTCGACTCTGTTGAGCTCATTACACCCAAGCAATGCAGAAGAGCAAAACACAGCACATTAAACCCTGAATGGGTTTAATGAAATGCGTTACTGTAATCCGATTACTTTTTCAAGTAACGAGTAAGTAAGAGATTACTATTGCAAAAAAAGGTAATCAGATTACTGTTTCTTTCCCGTAGGCACACTGCGTTACTGCAAAACTAAACAGTGCTGTTGTTTGCGTGTCCATTATTATTAGTGTCTCATAACAATGACGTAAGCGAGTGCGATGTTTGTGGCAACAGCTGTGTGCAGATCAACAATGGATAATATATAGAGTGCGGGAGAGAGTACAACCGTGCAGCATTTAAAGCATGGAAGTACTGACCTTACTTTAAGTTTGAGTCAGTAAAAAGTGACAAAAACATCAGCATCGGCTGGTCACTGCGTGGGAAGAAAACTTCTTTTTACAAAAAAAAAAAAAAAAAAACCCTAAACTTCTGAGCAAGCACCGAGTACGCTTCCACGGGAATGTGAAATTGACCGCTATGGCACACCTGCACCAGGGTAAACCTCCGCCTGCCCCACTCCTGCTAAACAGGTGAAAATAGAGTAACAGGACTGCTGAGTCTTTGATTTTAGTTATTTTCTGCTGTTTTACTTGCATCTATTTGAAAGAATGAGTGTAAACACAAAAAAATATTTTATTTTATATGCTGGAATATACAAGAAAATGGGTTTAAATGTTAAAAAAATTTCTTCCAGTCAGAGAATGTTGCATATAATTTAATTTTTGCAAGTCAAAAGATTAAAACTTGGGGGGCGTAATCAGTAAATAGTTACTAATTACTTTTTTCAAGTAACTTGACCAACACTGCCTACAGCAGCAGAAGACCACACTTCTTGCTAATCCTGTCAGTTAATAACTGAAAGTAAGGCTAAAATTCAACTGGTCTCATCAAAGCGGGGAGTTAAAAGATGAGAAAAGTTTGAGTCTACAGACATTTAGATAATAGGATTACTATAAACGACATGACTCTTGTATGTTTCCAGAACGTGTACACGGGGTTACTTTTAGTCAGGCTATTTCATCTCTTAAGAACGCTATGACAACAAGCGTGGAGCCATCCTGCTTTGTATCAACAGTTCAGGCTGATGCTGATGTAATTTTGTGGGGGATTTTTTTTTTAGCCTCCTAGTACCAGTTGATAGTCATTTCAATCCACCGTCTGCCTGAGTATTGTTGTTGATCATCCCTTTGTGACCGCACTGTACCCATCTTCTGCGAGCTGCTTCGAAGCAGAAAACAAAAGATGTCAATAAGTTCAGATCATCTCAAAATGGTTTCTTGAACATTGTACTCAGTTGACCTGCACGGTCACCAGATTCTCAGTCTCAGAGGCCATTTGGGTTGGATGGAACTGGAGACTCACATAATGGACGTGCAACAGAAAAAACTGCAGCAATTATGTGACGCTGTCATGTTTCCAGCACCTTGCTGAATCTACAGCATGAAAAAAATGAAGGCTGTTCTGAAAGCAAAAGGTGATCCAAATCAATACACAAGATGTATTTAACAAAGTGACCAGTAAGTGTATATAGATTATATGACATTTAAAAGATTCCTGTATTTGCTAAGCGAGAGCTGCCCACATACTCCAAGGCCCTAATTGAAATTCAGAAGTCATGTGGTCACTGGTGAGAAATCCTCTTCCCGTACAAAGTGACAAAGAGGGAGAAAAGAAAAACATCTGTGATTGAACGCTCTGTCCAAAGGAGGCTCAGATCAGTCGTGTTAATCTTTCTCATCCTTTTGGCATTATTTAGTGTAAACCTTCACAGAAATGCTGGATTTGTACACTCACTAGTGTGCTTTCAGAGAAATTAAATGAAAACATTTCAGTTTCCTGGCTCCCAGCTGGAGCCAAAGCACAGGCTCCCATGAAGTTAGATTTTTTTTTTAGTGTTGATTTCTTTATAATGCAGATATTAGCAAAATGGTGATCCAGACCAAAAATCAGTACAGCTCCTGCAACTAATGTGTTTTGCAACAAATCACATTAAGAAAGCATTTCATTGTTTGCAAAAGTAAATCATTTGAATTAGCTGGTTGTGAAATGCCCAATCAGTTTCTGCAAACCTTTATGTAAATAACACCTACATGTTGTTTACATGAAACCACAGCTGATTTGTTAAAAAAAAGAAGAAGCATGAAATGTAATTAAAATAATAATTAAATGGAGCCTTTCAGGTTTATATCGAGTTCTGTGTTTACTTGAGTGCAGCCGGTGTGTAAGACTCGATCTGTGTTGCACATCCCATCCGTTTCCTGATTCTACGTTTAAAGTAGAAATGTCTCCAGATCGAGTGCACAGGTTGCCCTCCAATCGGTTATTTTATGTCGTAAACGAACGTCTGACTGATATGATCGTTTCGCTCGAGGGCTTAATGACATCCGTGTCTTCAAATAAACATATCATAGTATATTTCCCTCATATGTTTATTTTTAAGAATGGGGTATTTAGGCCTGCTTCATTATGATCGTGTCTCCTGCTGTGTTTTTCTTTTTTTACATGTGAGATCAGAAATTCATCATGAGCGCCACTGATCAATGATATGGAGTTACATTTGGAGTCATTAAATCTGGAATTTATCTGGATAGCATTAAAGCAACTTTATTGAAACCATCTATATTGCCACCCATGCTGTTTTCATGTACAACCAGATTTGTCATCATAATTAAATTCTCTACACCGGAATATTTTACACGAATAAAGCCCGGTTCTCTCTATCGCTCTATGTATCCATCATTCTATTCCCAGTTCCATCTCACTGTGTTGCTACCATAATCAGAACTGTGATCACATCCATATTCACATCCCACCTGGATCCATATTCCTACTCATCCATATTGGCAACGGGCAGCGAGCCAGTTCGAGCAGCTGTTGAAAGTTGTCGCCTCTCTGTGCCGTTTGCGTTGTTGTTGTGATGCCGCTTATGTCCCAAGGTCAGAGCGCCCAGTGATGGATTATTACTTTGCACAGCTTTGAACTGCATGAGACAGAGACAGATTTCAGTGAATCGGAGAAAAGCAGTTTTCTGTGCGGCGTTTCAGGCCGAAGCATCAGAGCGGCTGGATGAAAAATGACCCCTAAGTTCTCCTGAGTGGGACAATGAACAACAATCAGAATCACTTTGATCATCTTGTACAAAAAAACGTATGGGACTTTATCTTTGTGTTGACAAAACTGATACATGGGAAGAAGATACTGTATGGGAGTCAAACAAATCACACCGACAGACATGGAATAGGAAACCTTTCGCCAATATGTTAACTGTGTTGACCTTAAACTTCTCACTCCTTTTGCAGAGTTTTCTCCGGGAGCTTTGCCGGTGACGGCCTTAAATTCGCTTTAAATTTTCCATATAACCTCATGCTTGAATACAGATGAGGTGAAAATCCTGCTCTAGACTTTCTAAGAGCGCTCCCCTGATTATGTGTAATTTGAAAAGACAGAGCTGAGGCGTTGAAAGAGTATAAATCATTTTTAAATGTCAACATTACAGCAACAGCAGTTCCCTACTTTGTAATAAGAGTGCTTTCCTTTCAAAGATAAGGGCACATTCTTGTTTAATCACTATGTGCACAACATTATTTCCTTCACAGGCTACAAGACTCCAGTGAATTAAATGTCTTCATGCGTTTAGTCTTTTATATCGAAAAATATGGTGAATTTTAAAGGTCTTTTGGTGTGAGCCAAAGCTCAGGCTTGTGACTGATCTGATGTCACAAATATGGTGTCAGTAATAGCAGATAGCCCTTATATGGTCATTTGATGCATTCACCTCGTGCTGAGAGTACAGAAGCCCCACCCACCTGAAAATATTTTGTTAGTGAGGGGCACCCAATGAGAAGAAAGTTGGCCTAAAGAGATGAGCGGCTTATTTCAGACAGTGGAGAAGCTGAGGGTTTGCAATATGCATAGTTACTTTGCTATAGAGTGAAATAATAAAAATAAAGAAATGTGTAACAGGTAACCACAATAAATAACATCAGCCAAACACTTATTATCAGATTTTCAATAAAATGCTTAAAATTATGATTCTGTATCTCATAGTATGTTTTTGACACCAAGTATTGCACTTTTATGGCCTTAAAAATGTGTAAGCTCTAGTTATTATGTATGTAGGGATGGCTGTTCTTGCACAGCCTGCTAGTTGTACGGTAACCTGGTGACGCTAGTAATTTATTATTATTATCAGTTATTATTATCTAATGTCATTCGTTTTGTGCGTGATGGACCTGGTGCAGGAGAGGAACATGCTCGACACTGGTGCTTTGTGTGGGCCTGCTCAGCCTTGCAGCTAGGCCCATCCCGCACTCTCGTTAAATAACCTCAAAGAAAAGTTTCTGCTGATGTGTTACCATTTAACAGTAGAGAGGATGTTCACAAACTGCCTCACAGTGTGTTATGCCAGTTGCTCTGTATCTGACAGAAAAGCTCCACGGAGGGTCATCATCACTGCTCAAACAGTAATTGACTGCCAGAGTGCCCCCCCCCCCTCCTCCGAGATGTTGAAAACATACATCACCTTTCCAGAGGCAACATGTTGTTACAGACTGCTCTCATCTTAGAGACCATCTGGTTGACCTGCTGCGGTCTGGGTGATGCTACAGGTTACTAAAAACCGACTTACAGACACACAAGCAGTTTCTACCCTGAGACTGTTCACACTCCCAACAATACAAGATGAGCAGTCCACACGCTCACACACTCTCAGTACACTCCTCTATTTATTTTGGTCATTTTTTATGCTTTATGTTGCAAAAATCTTTACTGGAGACTGGAAATCAGTTGACTCCTGCAACGGTATTTTATGATGCTACCTCTTTTATGTTGCGTGCATGTGGCACTTTGCAATGTGCTTGATGTTAAAATACTTCTATTGAAGTAGCTGTGTTATGGTGTGCGTAATGTAATCTTTCTTTAACCACAATGCAAGCACTTAAAGTTAGCCTTGGCGCGCCAAGCAAGAGCGACACTTCCAGTCTTGTTGTATTCACCATACAATGACAGTAAAGGCTTTTTATGTTTATTTCTATTCAAGAGATATTATGGCCACTGTGTCCAGGATCTCTGTATTTCTCTTTTTTGACATTAAGTACTGAGGCCACAGCAGGATTTATCCTTCCTTATTTTGCTCTTTTTAATTGAATAATGAGTTAAAATTATTCTGAATTTGCCGGAAAGAAGAAAATATCAAAATAAATCATTTCAAATTCACCTTGTGGCACTACAGGACATCAAAGCCCCAAATTTACTCTTCTTCCTGCTTCACTATGTAATCAGACTCGACGGGGTCAGTTTTTACACTTTCTTTCCTGACAAGCCCTTTGCATCACACATTTGCCCAGCGGAGACGTCAAAGCTACAGATCTTCCATCATAGAAGATCTCTGCATGTTGGTGCTTCGCTTTAGTTCGGCACCAGAATGGAGGTCATCTTTTTCTCTGCCTAAAGGAGAAGGTTAATGTCAGGCAACTTGAAATAGTTGCAGCAGGTTGCACGCCAACCGAGCAGAGAATGCCTCCCGCGCCCCTCTGTCTTATGAGAGAGGATGGAGTTGCTCTCCTGGGATTTCTGTGAGAGAGAACCGTGCCAAGTGGGAAACCAGCAGTCATAGGAGTATGTCAGGTTCTGATGTAACTGTTGTCAAAGCTGTCAAACATTGCTAGAAGGTACCGTGATGCTCTGCAAGGAAGAAAGCATCAGTGGACTGAACCAAAGCTGGTGCCAGAACTCTTGATTTGGTTGCCTAATTGTTTTCAGTCTGTGGGGAGAATATGTATCCTGTTGTGTATGTTTGTTTTTAAAGTAACTGTATTTATTTTTAAAGTAATTGTATGGCTTGCAGCTTTTTTGTTGTGTTTTTTATAAAAATGGAAATACAATATTCAGTCAGTGATTAAGGTTTAATTTTAAATATCGTGGTATTGTTTAAAGTAGAGCCTTGATTTTTTTTCTTTTCTTTTTTTTTAAAGAACACATTTAGCACCTTCCTACAAAAGCAAAATCTTAGTTAAACTAAATTTATTCATGATTACCCGACACCTGAAGCTGTTGAGATTTATTTGGATGTTATTATTGTTTCAAACAACCACCCCTTTTTTTATTTTACCACTGATTCAGTAATAAAGCCTCTGCAGTCTTTATATAAATAAGCTCTCAGAGCACTGGACAATCGCTGTCACATAGGTATGTTTTCTTTGTTGTACCGCCTCCATAATTGATTTTAAAAATGGTGGGACATTTTTCTACATGCAGAAAAAGCGGGGAGACTAGTGTTCCAAGAGAGAAACTTGTTCACCATCCTTTCACGAAATATGCAAATCAGTGAGTCCTACTGATCCCTTACATATAATCACAAATGTGGTTAAAAAGATACTTTACCCACGAGGAAGGAACAAAGGGATAGCTTCAGCCATTTAGCTTACATTTTACAATTACAGCGATCTTGATTCATTTGCATATCTCTGAAGAATAAACAACTTCTGAATATGTAATGTGTTTACAAATTTTATCGGGTCTCATCAGTGACTTCCATAAAGTTACTCAGAAGAGGAAGACTTTAAAGAGAACAGTCAAAGTCAAAACAACAGATGCAATAACATCTTTACTTTTTATTCCAGTTTGTCTATTAAAACAAGACTAAGGCTACGTTCACACTACAGGCGAAAGCGCATCAAATCCGACTTTTTTGACTCTATGCGACCCATATCCGATCATGGTATGACAGTGTGAACAGCACAAATCTGATACTTTCAAATCCCATCTGGGTCACGTTCCTATGTGGTACTGAATCCGATACATATACGATGTTTTAGAAAGCGACTGCTGTTTCAACGGTCGTGTCGCATTAAATCAGTCTTTTACGTCATTGACACAAGACAGACGCCTATTATCACAGGCTCTCTTTTTTTCTCAGTGTCCGTATTTCTCCAACTCATTTTTCAAAATTCTGTTGGTTATGACTGTGCAGAAATTGCTACAGAGCTAATACTAGCTGTAGCCGCCATTTTTACTTCCGTAAACAGAGCGCGTGATGTGGATCGTTCACGGCCGCTTTGAGGGCCATGAACCGTTCACACTAGAGTGCGTTTGCTGTCACATTTTATTTGTAGTGTGAACAACCACACAGAAAAAAAAATGGATTTGATCAAAATATCGGAATTGAGCATTAAGATCTGCAGTGGGAACGTAGCCTAACAAGCTTTAAACCACAGTTGTCAACCTGATTTTGCATCAAGGGCTAGATACTTTGATCCTAAGTGGGCCAGATATGGTGAAATTCCTCTTTCTGTCAGTGTAAAGAAGTTTAACAACACATTTGATCCCTGACATGTCCTAATATGAGAAGAAGAAGTGCAATTTTAATAAGACATCTCCGATTTTCTACATAATACAGAAATGTTGCTGTAGCGAATTAAAGAATTATATGGCGTTATTTTTGCGTTTCTATTCTGAGGGCATGTAAAAAAAAAATTGCAAGCGCAAATGTTGCATTTTGAGGATAAAATTATTTTGGGCAAAGAAAAGTTTGATTTGAGCGAACAAAATTAATTGCTGCATGCAAGAAATTTAGCTAAATCCATTTTCGGTTAATATTTTTAAATATTTTATTTAAAATATATAATTTTTGGTTTTAATGTATTTTAAACCAAACCACTCCACTGGATCCATCTACCATTCTGGACCGTCTTTCCAGAATGCAGTAGCTAGCGAGCTGATTGGAGACCGTAACAGCCAATCAGAATTTTTGCATCCAAGTCTGTGATTGGTTGGTTTTGTGGCACACTTATAACCATGTACAGAGAGTTGAGCGTGTTGAGCGTGCACGGAGCAGAGATGTTGTCTTAACATTATATTTTTTTTATTGTGATCCCTGAGTTGGAAAAATATTCCTGTTAGTCTGAATCATAACTGCTGTAAACCGGCCACAGCTGATTCACAGCAACACAAAACTGCAGTAACCCAGTAATACCTGTAGTTAATGACACTCTGGTAATTTAACACAGTTTACTTAGTCAGAAACAACATAAACCTCGGCTCTCACATACAGACTCTACAAATATTTGTCACGGTCCTGGGTCGGTTCGACCCAGCTTTTGGTTTTCTTATGTTTTCATTTCTTATTTTGTATTGTGGAGTGTTTTGGGGTCTCTGGTGTTGGATGATATATATTATTCATTATTCACTGTGATTCTGGTTTTGGAAGATTTGTGTCGGTGTTGTTTCTGTGTCTCCGTGTCGTGTGTTCTTGTTTCCGTTTCATTGTGAAAGTCTGTGTCTCCGTGCCATGTGTTATTGTTTCCTGTTTTATTTTGAAAGTCAGCGTCTTATGTGAATGTGTTTAGTGTCTGTGGCTTTGTTCCCCAGGTCTCGTCAGTCTTATTAGTTAAAAAATTTGTGTCCTTAAAAAAATAGCGGAAAAAAAGAAAAAGGAAAAAAATCCAACAAAGACCTG
>VUQR01031774.1:30550-41983 GCA_015108515.1 Hemichromis elongatus | reverse complement strand
AGTTCAGTTTGTGTCCCCTGTCTCGTCAGCTCTGATTTCTCCCAGGTGTGTTCCCCTCCTGTCTCCCATCCCCCGATTGCTGCTGTGTGTATTTAAGCCCTGTGTGTTCTCCTGCCTCCTGCTGGTTCGTCTGTGTTATCTCCCTCCATCACCTTGTCTACGTCTCCCTGCATCTCCGTTCGTGTCTCTAGGTTTCAGGTTTGTTTTATGTTTAGCTTCTCCCAGTTCATTTTTCTCAGTTCTGTATTTTGGCCACCCTCGCCTTTTGTATTTTTCCTTAAATAAAGCTTCCTCACATCAGTACTGCCTGCATCTTGGGTCCTTTAATATTCCCACATGGCTCTTCCTGCGAGCCTTGACACCATGAACAAAAACAACTAAAAAAAAAATTACAATTAAAATGTCTAAAAAAAAACAAGTAAAATTATTCATCTAATTTATCTAATGAGTATATGTTGTATAATTATTATTGTACACATATGATTGAAAATGTAACACTAAATATTTTAGTAATATGTTTAATGATAGATTCCAATTATTAACATGTTTTGCAACTTTAATTCAAGCTTTTCCTTTTACTCTAATCTTGTTCCTTTCTTTAACGCAAACACTAATTTAAAAGTAAAATGTCATTTATTTCTCCTTTTACTAAGTGAAGCGCTGCTTAAGCATCAAGGGGGTCGTTAGGAGGTACAGAGGTAGAGTACGATGCTGAGCCCCAAACTGTCCTACTGTAACATAAGTTTATATGTTTGTGTGATTGTTAAAGGACTGTATGTTTATGATAAAAGTGCTTCTCAAATTATTTTTAATCATAGTGTTAGCTTGCTTACTAATGATCCTGACCAAAATGGGAAGTCTGCGCAACCAATTTGGCACAAAAACCCTCAGTCGGCACATGCAACCATAACCTGCAGAGGGCGCACTAATGAACAACAAACAGCACTTTATTCTACACCTCATTCTCCTATGGTTTTAAAGGGGGGCTATTAAACCTATCAAACTCACTTCCAACTTATTTTTATTTTGGAGCCTAAAGTTCAAAGTAAGTTCATTTATCTTGTGCAGCCCGTCCATTATTTCAGACATAAAATCTATAAATTTACACAAGAACTGCATTGGGCAATGTCCAAGTAAATAAATACATTTATATATTTTTGCACTTTTGATCCTTGTATATATATCGTAGTTTGCAGATAGTCTTAAATCATGTACTTGTACTTTCTTGTAGTTTATTTATTTCTTTATATTTATAGTGTTGCTTTTCCTACTATAAAAATCAGATGAAACCATATTTAACTGTCACTGAGATGAAACAGGTTCACTGAAGAACAGACAACAAAATAGGATTGATTGATTTATTGATTTCACTTTCATCATCGTTAACATTAGAGGTTGTTTTGCTGTTACACTGTTCAGGAAACACCGCCTTACAGTGAAGAATGACAGAAATGTCACAGGAACAATTTTAAAGTAATGCATCTGATTTTAGCGCTCAATCTTTTGATTAGGAGGCAAAGCTACTTAACCTCTACCACCAGTTCAAATTGATGACAGTTTGAATGAGGTCAAAGCCAGGGAAGTCCATGGCAATAATCCCAAAGCATGGTCTGGGATGATTGGGATAGAACTGCCTGAGATACTGATTGAGCCATGGGTTTACCTTTTCTGCCACTCGTTTTGGGGTCAGAAACATTCCCAGTAAAGTACCGAAGCCGGTGCCGCTTGTGTAAGTCAAAACAGCGTTATCACCTCCACAAGCCTCAGTGGCTTTGGTCAGCTGTTTGATTAGTTTGTTGTCCTCTTCTTTTACTCTGCTAACCCTATTGCTGCTACTCTCATCTGTCTCTGTGAGGGGAATTCCTAGTGTGAAGGTGCTTTTCTGCAAAAAGACAATTTTCCCCCTCACCTGGCCCATATTGGGCATGCCAGAGGTCACCCACACGTGCTGGTCATTGCTAATCAGATTCTGCACCATTTCATTTACCTTATTCTTGTTAAAGGCCTCTGGCACAACTCTAATGAGCACAGCCTCACTCTTAAACTCAGACAAAAAAGCTCTGACAGCGTCCAGAACATCTTTGAAGGTGCTGCGCTCGTATATGACCCCATGCATGACGTAGAGGGTGCCTTCCAGTTCCAACACTTTGAGATCCAGGAAACGAACCCCAGCTCTGAGCTGATCACTCAGAGACAGGACCTGGTATTCTAACTCGGGGCCTCCATAGCGAGCCATGCTGCTGTGAGTGCCAGGGATGGTGACGAGAGACAGGGTGCGGAAATCCTCAATGCCCGCCATCCACGGAATATTGTAGGACCCCGGAAGTATGAGGTTTTTATTGTCGTTGAAGAAAGGGTTGTTGCCATGGCATAAAACACTGAAGATTTAGAAAATTTGTTAAAGTTACAATAAAGCCAATATCAGTTAAAAAGAATATATCCCTGTTTTTATGATACATTTGATACGTACGCGGCAGAGAGAAGAACAAAGGGAAAAAGCAGACACCTGGCACCAACACTCATCTTGAACAAATCTGAGCAAACTGGAAAATTGCAGAAAATACAGGAATAAGTTCTGCAGTTATCATTGTTAACATCCCTTTTCTGGTGCAACCAAATTAATTGTGCAAGAAAACTGAGAGGTTTCTACTGTACCTTGTAGACGGGGAAATTTCACAGCCAACATGCAGTGCGGCAAACAACCTGAGACTTATATGGTTCAGTTATCAGAAAAATTCTTGGTATCGGCCACAGATCGACTGATCTTGATAGGCCTTTAAATGTTTGCACAGATTGTGTTGTTTGAGAAGGTGTTCCCTCAAATGCAAGCAGCCATCTGAACAGATTGTTCTCGTCATAAGATCAGAGTTAAAACAGATAAGATTACGGAGCGTTTTAGTGCGGATCGAGGATTTGAGTAACTGCAGTGAAGGTGGTGTTTACAAAGTTTAATCAAAAGCGATACCAAGTCTTTTGTTCAGAGAGGGAGGCGGCTGATGACTAAACTTATCACTGACTGGGTGTAGTGCTGTTGACCGAGCTTACTGAGCAGATCTGTTGATAATGATCACCCACACTTTGAAAATATAGAACTATTTACTGACCAAAAACAAAATGCTAATAGCAAAAAAAAAAAAACCCTGAAGAATGTTGAAGACCAGGGTAAAAATGGTGTCATAACTATTTGGGCCGAGAAGAAAAATACACGTTTAAGTAGCTTAAATATGTTTGGAGCTCATTTCCAGGAATGGTTTCACGAGGGAACTTGTACCAGTCAGATTTAGACCTTATGGTAAAGACTGCACAGGTCTGGCAGACTCCCATGGATGGCCTTGATTTAGAGTTAATGTTGTAGGAAAGCTGTTCTGACTGGACTCGACTGTTTATTCTTTCGGTGTAGTCATCCTTCTTTGTGCTGTTGATAGGAAAATGAATCCGAGGACAACTTGATTAGGTAAAATGTGTAGTAACAGAACAAGGGCAGGCTTTCTTTGTTCTTCACATCAGGTTTAGAAGGTCAATACTGTGACAGGAACACGTATGGGTGGATGCAAGCCATCATACAGATTCAAGGAACAGGTACCAGCTGGACCTCTAATGTGTATTATTATTTAAATCAGGAAAAGAAAAATGTTATGTGTATACCAAGATTTAAGTAATCTTATCAGTGTTAGACATGAATTTGTTAGAATCTAGGCTCTACATCACAAAGTGAGCAATAAAAAAGCAAACTGAGGGTCTTTTTAACATTGTAATATTGGTAAACATAGGATAGCTAGCATGGTAAAAAAAAAAAAATGCTAAAAAGCTGTTATAGGGCATATTTTACAAGTGTGTAACAGGACACTGAAAAGAAAAAACTGTTAAAACCTCATTAAAAACATACACATGTAAGAGGGATAAAAACAGCATAAAGGACCGGATGGACAGAGCCGTTGATGGTCTGCTCATTTTGGTTTCATTGTAAAGGTTGAGGCCTATCTCAGCTGTCATGGAGCAAGTGACTGGGTTACTCTGGGCATATTGCAAAGTTCATTAACTAAAAAAACACAATTTTCCATGTTTTTTTTTTCCACAAATTTGTGTCTGATCTAAAATCTGATATTTCGTGATATTTATATTTATCTAAATGTCTGATATTTTGTTTAAAATGTCTCTTTTCCTAGTTATTTTTGCTCCTTCACGCCCTCCATCCACTCACTCCCTCAGGCCTTTATTTTTCCATTCACTGGCCTTAATACGAGTGTTGTGGTCCATATGTTGTATTTAGAAAAGAATTCAAGGGTGAAATCTTTTTTTTTTTTATTGTCGCCGATGACTTGCTTTTATAGTGCCTACATTTCCCGCGATGCCTTGCAGTCGAACCCGGAAATGAAAGCCTAATCAGCTGACTTGGTTGTGTGTCTGAGCAGTTTGGCCACTTTAAAGCTCGTCGTGTCGTCCCGCAGATTCAATAAGTGTTATTGTGTTTGGTCTCTTACAGCGGAGGGTGAGCAGCCATGTTACGGCCGAAGGCGCTGACGCAGGTCCTCAGCCAGGCGAACACAAACGGAGTCCAGAGCACTCTGTGAGTACGGCGAGCTAGCCCCAAGCTAGCCGCATGCTAACTGCTGCTGCAGTCTCAGCGGTGGATTTATTGACGATTACACATAAATTTAAAGGCAATGCAAATGTGAAGTCTACTGAATATTCCGCAGAACTGAATTCAACTCCTGCGGGACGAATAAAATGTTATTATATCAAACAGTGTGTATCTCGCAAGGCTGCAACTTGTTACTAAGTTACTTTATTTTATAGTCATTGTATCTGATCATTGTCTCAGTATAATGTCCCAAATGCCCGATATATGTTTATATCAGGCATTTTGCCCACAGGGATTTCATTTCCTTAAGCATAAAATTAACTGTTGTTTGTCAAATTTCCAAAAATAAGTAGGTAAACAATGTTTACCTACTTATGGTGTTTTTGTCCTGACTTTCAAAGTAGTCTGAAAAACACTTAAACAGACTTGCCTGGTACAATGGTGTAGTAAGAAATCCTATATAAATAAATCACATTGTCGTGTAGTTCACACCTTAGAGTATATATTCTTAGTTGGTAACTTTGTCTGTGCTCTGAAAGTTATTATATTGATTTAATATTAATCTGCTGGTAATGTGGTTTCTCCCCAGCTTGCTGAATAACGAAGGCTCCCTCCTGGCATACTCTGGCTACGGGGACACCGACGCTCGGGTGACGGCTGCTATCGCCAGCAACATCTGGGCCGCTTACGACAAGAACGGCCACCAAGCTTTCAATGAAGACAAACTCAAGTTCATTCTCATGGATTGTATGGTAAGACACGCTGTTCCCGCATTGAGAATTTCATGTTTTTCAGGTATCTGCATGTGTGAAGGATTTGTGTGATGTGGGGAAAAGGCATAGCGATTATTAACTGAGATAATGATACTGTGGTCTTCTTGCCTTTAACGTTGTCTTTCTCAGGAGGGAAGAGTGGCCATCACTCGCGTCGCCAACCTGCTGCTGTGCATGTACGCCAAAGAAACGGTGGGCTTCGGGATGCTCAAAGCCAAGGTGAGAGTTTAAACTGGTCAACTACTGATCATCTACAACCGTTACTGTGTCCATGAATGATTTAGGGGCCAGGTTTGAAAATACTGCATTTACTGATATAAAGTAGATGTTCTGTATGTCGTCAATTTGTGAGGTTTTTTTAAGTAAAAAAAAAAAAAAATCAGAACTTTAAATAATTTACAATATTTATCAAATAGTTAATTTAAGGCATCTTGATGCTAGTTAGCCTAGTGGTTAGCACATTTCCAGGCTAATGAGCTTTAGCTGACTGCTCGGTGCCCAGACGCTGTAAATCAGGCTTCAGCTGTGTGTAGGCCACACACATGGAGCGCTGAAGATAAGGTCACTATAAAAATGTTGCTGTTTCTGTTAAGAACACTTTAGTCCTAATGATCTATAAGTATCCAGAAGCTATCGCAGGTAAGCTAATACGGAAAAAAGGGAAAAATCAGCATAAAAATCAATATAAGCAAAGCAAAGCATTTAAAGATCAAAGAGACGATGCGTCCGCACTCAGAGGAGCAAAAAAAAATAAATGATGAAACTTTTGAGACAATAGCTGAATTCCCAGTATGTTGTTTTACTTTTTAAGTGGATTTTACCTGCAGAATAAATGTTCTAGTCAAATTCAAATGAATGGACAGAAAAAACAGAAACATGAACACCTGTAGCGTCTTGAATGTGACAGCAGGCCTGAGTGTTTGAAACAATAGAAAGTTGTGACAATTTATTTCACTCATCCTCTAACAGCTGTAGCCCGTCATGCTTTCCTAAAGCCAGTCAAACGTCACTAAATACTTTATTTTGTCTGACTGGCAGGTTTAAATTCAGTTTACTGTAAACTTAAAACAAATCTTAAATCAATTTAAATATTGAACTGAAAGTAGCGGCTTATTGCTCTTCTGCTGTTGTCAGTAGCTGTGATTGGATATGAATGATCGCAGTGCTTTTAAGTCTCCACTCGCATGCAAAAACAAAATAAAGTCTCCTCTTTTGAGCCTCCAGACCAGCGGAGGGTAAAGTGTGCCTCATTGTTTGCTTGTGCATAAATGCAGGGAAACCACAACGTTTTTATTTAACTTTAGGTTTTTGTGTTTAAATTTTACCTTCATTTAACCTCAGCGTTCTTCATGAAGGCACAGAGTTTCAGCTGGAATGAAGGACGTTCAGCGGTTTGATGTAATTTGTCGAAGCGCGCTTTTAGTTTAACAAAAGTCTGACTCAGAAGTAACAGTGAACTCGTCCTTAGTCGACATGACTCACCTTTGTTTTCTTTTTTAAGACTCTGTGTTCGTCTTTTTGAACGTGCATCCAGTTTTCCCGGTCAGCAGACGCGGGATAACTAATCTTGTGTTGTATACGGGACATCCGGATAACGGATGTCTGAACAAGGAAAGACTTTCTGTTCTATTTGTTTTCCGTTTCTTACCATTGTGGACAGATTCAAACAAGCTGATTAAAAAAAATATTACATCACTAAATTTTCTTCTTCCAAGAAAGCAAAATTTTGTCACAAGTTCCTGACATGTCTCAAGAAAGTTTCACATCAGAAGGTTGTTATACAAGTAGAATTAATATTGATTATTTCTAATAATACTTGGGAATAACTGTCAGACATTAGCCGATGATTTCCAGGCCCAGTGTTTTCTCCCACATTGACCTGATTGATCGGTTCTACTCGGACTACAAATTGACTACAAAGGGAATTCAAAAAGCTTCCGGTGCAGATTGTGCGTATAAGATAAAGATGTGCATTCATTCCAAACATGTGTGTGCTGTGTGTGCTGTGATTGTAGGCAGAAGCGCTGGTGCAGTATCTGGAGGAACCTTTAACTCAAGTGGCCGCGTCGTAGTCGACATGTGACTCGCGCTCTTCTGGATGCTTATGTCATGTGATCCATGTGATCCGTTCATGGACTACTGCGCTACTCTGCTTGTTCACTGAATGCGTAATGCATATATATCAATGAACAGGCAAGCTTTTGTGTGTGTGACTGTATATATGTATCTATGTGTGTTTGTACTAATAAAATTACCCACTTGTATGGTGTGTAACTCCTCCTGCCCGCTTCTGAATACGTTCCCTTGAAAATTTGGTTACATTTGTCAGCTGAAACGATTCCATTAGCAAACGTTCCCACAGTCGAGTCGTTCATTTGCAGCTTTCGCCCAGGCAATGCTCATCAAGGTTACACAGAAGTTTGAGCGTTTTGAAATTTGTCCGGAGCTCAAATCATGAAAATCATCATCATGAAAAGAGAAATGTGTGTGGAAACTTCGACTTTTTGGAAATGCACTTAAGAATGATGGTGTCAAATAAAATAAAAAAGTACATTCGAATTCACACAATCTTATTTGTTCTTTACGCTGACGTGGCAGAGATGAACGATGGAGGAGTAGACGTACAGTAAAGGTAACGGTGTGATGTACAGGGGGCTTAAAAAACACGACCTGGAAGCAACATCCCAACAGCAGAAGAAGTCACGAGTAAAAAACTAAACATGTATTTCAAAATTTTGACCCAGAATCACTGGAATTAGTTTTAATGACAAATTGTCAGAGGCAGGGTTGACGAGTCAGAGATGCCTTGCTTATTTTTCCTGGATGCTACTTGAATATTCAGTGTTCAATAAGTGAAAAACTGAAAATAAATAAGTACATTAAGAAATGAGGAACAGGAGGCCACCATAGAAGAAGACGTGCTGGAAACATGGGGCCGAAAGGCTAACGTAGCACGCAGGTGCTTCTGTGTACAACAAGAATCCAGAAAAGCACAAGTTTCACTATTTGATTGTTCCAGTGATCAGCGGGTGGGTACATGGATGCATTTGTTCCTTATGCACAGATATCGAAACATGACAGATCACACTGAAACGTTGGTGCTAAAAAGCCGTTGAAAGGATGAAACTGCTACAGCTTATATTTTCATTTTTAAGGTGTTACAGTTTGTCTCAATCATGTTTTACATTTTAAAAAGAGACGCAAAAAACAAACACTTCAATAAAGCTCGCTGGTGTATAACAAAGTGCTTGCTTTCAGAAACACAAAGAAATAAATGAAAGCAGTGAGACCATCACACAAGTACAAACGTCAGACATTAAACATTGAAGTAAAGTGACATGAGGAAACACTGAAAAACCATCAAGTGTATCCTCAACATCAGTGCCGGCCATCTCAGCAACACTCACACGTTACTCAGGCTGCTGTCTGCGTCTCTCATTCATTTACCTTGTTACACGTATCTATCGTTTTATCCCGACATTTCAAAATAAGCCGTGAGGTCACAGGCAGCGTATTTTCATGTAAGCGCATAGAAACAGCTGTTCGTTCACCAACTTTAACTTTTACTTTATTATTGAACCCTTTCATTTGAATGTGTTTCATAGACTCTTAGTCGTTTTATTTTGATTGACTCCATCTGTTTTCTTTTAAATATACATTTTAAACAGGTTTTTGCGCATCATTTACTGCGTGCGAGTGTTTTCTAGCGACCTACAATTATTTTAATATTTTAATTGTATACACTGGTGTCATGTGTGTGCTCTCGGCAGTCACATCGGCCTCCTGTTTACTGTTATCACTGTCAACACGCGACTGATTTATTTTCTGCTCGAAGGAGACGAAACTCTAATGAGGGAGCCGTTTTACTGCTACACAGGCTGAGTATCATCATTTCTTTAAGTAAGCTATTTAGTTTTTCTATAAAGTACCATTTAAGGAAAAATACTGAGTGATATTGGGCTGTTAGTAATGAGCTGATGATGTTGGGTTCAGTAGTAATTACCAGGCTTCTCATTATCTACAAGCAACTGTGCGTTAATTTGTCCTCTCGGAAACACATTTGTGATGAAAAGTGAAAGCTAAAACCGAGCCGACAGGGCTGGGCCAAGCTTTTACTCTGAATTTAGAAAGTCAGCTTTAACTTAATGAAAGTCTGTTTGTTGTTTGGGGGAAAAGTGTGACTTTCTACATATTGACCGGACATGACGCACAGTGACAGGTGTGGGGATGCAGGCTAAGGTTTTCTGAAGGAGCATGTGAGCTCTGTTTCAGGGCAGTTTGGCTTCCGTCAGCAGTCTGCTCCACCAGGAGGCATTAGAGAGTCTGCCTCAGCTGTACCTGCCACTGGCCCCACCTGTCCAACCTGCCCCGCAGTGACTCCATTACTTGGACACACCTCCACTGCTGCTCTGCCTTTCCCTGACTCAGACCCCGCCTGCTGCAGGAGAGCGACCTGGATACGCTCCACATGTCCTGTTTAAACAAGTCAGCTGTCTCTTAACTCACACGGGAGGGGAAGGCTAGTGAAGGTCAGGAAAGCTGTTGACTGCCGCTCGTGTTAAAACCTTTTTTGCTGCCAGTTTCTCCCCTAAAGTCAGGTTGGTTTTGGTCTCTGCTCAGTGTCATCTTACATCCTGGGATCAGACTGCTGTAAACTGGGAGGCGGCAACACTGAATGGACAAAACATGGGGTCAGATGAGGCTTACAACTTTGTCTTTAAGGGTGAGTACATATCCTTCTGCACGCTTTACTCCATCACCAGGCATATTCCCAAAGAAATAGAAAGGGACTCTCTAATTATACTTCCTTGTGTATGATTAACTTGTGCAGTTTCCAGGAACAAGAGCAGAGGAGTATGCATGATTGTGTGTCGACAGAATGTCACAGATCGGTACTAAACAGTACACAGTGATGGCGACAGTGTTGCACGTACAGTACGTCTCTGGATGTAAGCAGCTCAGTCAGCTGTTTGAAATATTTGCTTCAGGTGAAATACAACAAGGCTGAGCAGGAGTGCAGTGATATCATCATTTCAGCATATTGTTTCTGCAAGCGGACATGCATAATGTGGGCCATTGTTCAAATCAGGATGTGAACTTTCATTCCTGCTTATCATAATACAGTGTCAACAAGAACCAGTGTGCAGATGTCACGTTACTAACGCTTCACTATATGTTTTGTTATTAAAAATATCACCTGCTTTAGCTTTGATAGCACGTTTTTATAATTTTAGTCAGAATCCAGTCTACAGAGCAGAAGCTGAAGAATGCAAAACCAGTGGGTGAATTCACCGTGCCTGTAGCCATCTTTTATATACAGTCTATAGACTCACATTTACATTCAAAATTTACATTCAGGAAGGTCGGCTGTTGCTATGGGGAATGATTTTTTTTTTTGTTTTTTTTTTGCGTAAGTCCTTTCCATTAACACCGACTTCATTTATTCCAACTTCAGTACCGTCTTTTTTCACAAACCTCCAATTAATGGAAAAACTGTAATATATCCAGCTGCTTAAGGTACTGGGTTTCTCTTAACGAGCTCTTAATTAAAGGTGTTGGTAATGATGTTAATTCCGAGCTCCCCATCTTTATTCTTGGTATTAAAGTAGCTTTGCTTGATTCATGCTTGGGCCTTGGGTCAGCCCCTCAGTTTTAGCGTCCCTCCCATTAAGAATTTATTCATGTTTTTCTTCCCTCGTGGAGGAGGGTGGAGCAGCACAGTGGATCCCCCGCATCCACAGCCAGAGAGCGCGACCCACTCTCTGTGACATCATTTCCAAGGAACCAAGGAAACCAGTCTGAAACGTACGGTCATGCTGTACATCAGCGGGTGAACACGCAACCCTGCAGACGCCCATGCTTCTAACTTTTTTTTTTGGCCAGATGGCCGCTGCTGCAAAACCTTACACTACAATGCACCATATACTTCCCCTTGTGCTTCAGTGTAATAGGAAGGACAAACCATAATAGCAGGCTTTTGCTTTATTAAGATGCTACAGCAACTATTCCTCCTCCACACACCGACCCCCTACCCCGGGTCTACATGTACCTCCAAAGGCTCTGGGCTCACACACAGAC
>VUQR01031774.1:10474-30530 GCA_015108515.1 Hemichromis elongatus | reverse complement strand
GGCTCACACACAGACTCACCCTGCTTAATCTTGGGCTTGATACCAGCTGGAATACTATGGTGTATGTCCTAACACTCTGTGCCCGTATTCCCAGATAAAATCAGAACAACTAAAAACAATCTTAAAAATCATGACACAGCTTTGCCTTAAAAACTCTCAGCCTGGATGATAAAGACAAAATCTTTAAACACTTCAGAGGACAAAGGGGGGGCTTTGCACAACTACATCAATCAATAAACATTTATTTTAACCCAAGCGTGCAGGCGTGTGTTGGCTACTCCTCCACAGTGTTTTCACAGCAGACATTTTAATTTACCAGAGCACAGCCACAGTGAATTCATCACATTAATGACTCCTGCCTTCTGCTTAAGGAAAGCCCCAGCATTGTGGACCAGTTTACAGAAACACTTAGTGAAGCTGGTGCCATTGTTAGAGTAGCAAAATCCATACCTGTGCTTTTCCTGCTTTGACACGACAAATAATATGTTGTGAAAAAGGCCGACAGGCAATGAGATGTAAATGTGACTCCTAGTAACACTCACACAGGGCGGCGTGGTGGTTTGTGCCGCCACCTGACTGCATCGGTGTTCTGGGTTTGAACCTGCTGGTCTGTATTGAGATTGTTCAAGATTCCCCAGAAGTCCAAAGACGTGTCGGTCAATTGGTTAAGCTGTTAGCAAACATGGGCGTATCTTCAGATATTCACTGTATCATTATGCCCTGAATAGTGCGCTGAAAGCATCCAACTGTGCCTCATGAAAAGTAGTGTTCAACCACTGGTCACCATCCAATCACTGTAAACCATCATGCATCATGCTAAAGGACAAATTACTGCATGCACGAGGAGCGAGAGCAGCACATCACCGCCACAAAGTGTTTGTGTTTATAACAAGAACTTTTACCAAAAGGAGGTTATAAAAATCTTTTTTCTCTGGAAGTTTTGCTTCTAATGGACACTGGTCGTTGCAGTGTTGATCTTCACATCAGAAACTTCACGAACAGCCACAGTGAAGAGATGTTTCTCTGGCTAATAAACGCTAACAAACTTACCCGGAAACCAAATCATTCGATACTGCAGTGGCCTTAACAGTTTTGGTTTGGCAGCCTTTTTCAGCAGGCTTCAATCCATCCAAGGATTCACTGATAGCTCAAAGAAACTAATCAGTAAAATCGGTTTGAGCAGATTTTTGTAAAAGGAAGTATTGTGTTAGTGTTCCTGACTCTTTGTTTTGCCTAAAACTCTTTGCTGTATAAATGTAAGTCAAATTGGATAATTAGATATTAAAATTATTAACAGGCTTATGTACTAATACTGACTATGTAAAAGGAATATGTAGGATGCCATTATGAACATTTAATGTGGTTTTGGTATTTTTAAGCATAACTGTAAATCTGAAGGCAGGGTTGAGGGGACACGCATATTTATCCCTCAAAACATCATGAAAAAAGGAGGTATTATTGTAGGAATTATTAAAACTTTTCTACTCATCAAAGTCCCAACATGGGCCAATATTGTTCTTTAAAAACGTCTCAACTACTGAATCTTTTGTGGAAAATGCAATTACCAGAGTAAGGCAATACGTTTTTCTCTGTTTTTGCTAGTTTGCTGACTAATCTTAAGATAATGTTGCCGGTCTCCTTAGGATAAAAACCAATTGAAATGTAGACGATTTATAAAAATCATCTCAAAACATTTGTGACATGTTTTGAAACTGCAGACAGTTTTGAACATGGACACAAATCTTGCAAAATCATACTTGAGCTCTAAAATCCAAGTGTTTATAAATGACCACAGGTTTGGTTCTACGTGCATATTTAAGCAAGCTGACATCAGACAGAACCCTCAGCTGTCACAGGACCGAAGAGTTAATCATACCGACATGTGTGCTAACTCGGGAGGGAAAATATTAAATAGAAAAGCTGAGAATAATTAAATGATTTTATTTTTTCTTTACAAAACAAACGAACAAAAAAAAAGGCTTTTCCACCATAAACATGTAAAAAGTCCAAATTAGTGAATAAAATTTCAGCAAAATGCAGAAAATGAAGTGTTTCCTGGGGGGACGACCAGCAGACCACAAGCTCCTCCCACTGCTGTAAATAAACCGTCCAGTCTTCCCGTAAAGGTGTTTAGTTTCGACCAGCAGCAGCTCTGTGTACATTACAGCAACTGCTGTTCCAGTCCTGAAGGTCATGAAAGCAAAGTGAAGCAAAGCAAGTAAAAATTTAAGCTTTTGGCCTCCTCGGGATCAACAAACCGGACCGGCCGCTCGCTTGAAGGCTGCTTGTTCTGTGTTACCATGGAAACCTGGGGTATTGTTTGCATTAGAAGTTACTCAGTAGTCACGGAGAATAGGTGGGGGGGAGCACAAGCAGCGCACTGATCTTAGTGAACAATAACCTAAAATATTCTTCAGCAGGACCTCAGACTTCAGGTCACACATACACGTGCCTGCTTATTTGTGTTTTTAGATTTTATGGGACTCAGCAGGTGTTGAGGGGCGGAAAAAAAGCACTTTTTATGTCCTGTGACTCAGGGAGTTAAAAAAAAAAAGCAAACAAATCATTTTCAAACCCTGACTGATGTTGATTCAAGGAAACAGCAGTGTGGAGAAAACAGTCACTCAGAATTTATTAGCTTTTCTGCAGCTTTCAAAAAATCCAAAACAGCAGGTGGAGTTTTGCTCGGTTGTTGTTTGGTTTAGTTGGCTTTAGTTCTTTTTTTGCATTTCAGGAAGCTGTTGGCCATGCTAGACGAGGTTCAAAGTTCAGTCCCAAGCCTTAGAAAAGAAAGGAAGTTAAGAAAACAGTCTCGCTCCACAGTTAAATCAGTAACTGCTCTGGCATTTTAAATCACACCAGCTTTTTCAGCAGATGGAGGTGGAAATTTACACATTGCATGCCTGGGCAACCCTACACAGATGACGAAGAACAAGTTACTAAGAACTAGATCTTACGGTGAGAGTTTTCTCAGCCTTCAGCAGTGGTGTTAGTGGGGTATTGGGGGTCAACAATTTACTGCTATCAAGGTGACGTCGTTACTTTAACTAACTTGGACCCTGCTGAGAGTCTGTCTCTAAAAAATAGTTTAGCATATGTAAGTCTGAGCTGGATTTAGTCTTCTGATAAAAATCTTCAAGTACTTTAGATTCCCCAGGAACCGCACATATACACACAAAAACGGACTCTTTTAATATTTATCTTCTGTTAGCTGAGACATTCTTGAATGAAATGCTCTCTGTAGTTTCAGGGGGAAACGAGCTGTTCACGTTTTTAATAGTTTGATGAGAGACTGATCGACAGAGATGGGAAATTAATTTTTCCAAGGGGCCGTATGAGAACCCGGGACTTAATCAAAATGTAACTTTTACTATAATATTCACTGGGACATCATTTAATCAATAGTCATCATGTAATAAATAAATACTACTTATGTAGAATCATCTCATTCTTTGAGGTGCGTACACCCAGACAGGAAGCCACTGGCTCCTCGTGCGTTTCATTGTTGTGGACGGCTGGTTAGTGGTCGGCCCACGCTCCGGTTGCCCAGGTAAACCAGGTTTCACTAAGTCACTGAATAACTTCTTGCATTGATGTTTCTTTGTAATGTCTAGACAGCTGACTCTATCCAAAAAATATCATTACAACTACCTCTAAACTTTCACTCCCTTAAAATGTTTTAAGAAACTCTTTACAAAGTGAGATTTGATGCACTGAGTAGGTCTAGTTTTATGGGACTACATTGCCAGGCTAGTTGTTTGCCTCTTCAGCCTTTATTTACGCTAATCTAGATAAAGATAAAAATACAGATAAAGATACAGAAAAACTACATTTTTTGAGAGTCACAAGGCTTGCAGTTCCTCATTAGTAATGACTAAAAGAGCTGAAGTTGAGATTAGGAACAAGATGGGGTTAACAAATTTTATAATTAATGACTTCGGAGATGTCAAAACACCTCGGCGCAGTTAGGTGTAACTTCATCTTATCCAGTAATTCACAGGTCTCGCTTCCTTTGTTTTCTTTGTGTGATCATACTTTTCTATCTTTGTCAAGTAAGCCAAGCCTCTTTTTTTCTCTCTGAGTCAGCTACTTAACAACTGAAACCCAAACATTAGTCACTGAAATGTTCACAGGGGTGTCTGTGTTACGTCTCCTGTTTACTCAGTAGGTAGGTTGCTCGGGCAAAAATTAAAGGAAGTAGCAGTTGAACTCGTTCCACCTGATTTGGAATCGCTTTGCAGATGGTTTTATATCCAAAAACGACGCCTTGTTTGTGGAAAAGAGAAAAAAAAAAAGGCCCCAAAGGCTTTCAGGTTTCCAGGACGGAAACGCGTGTTTCACAGAAGTTATAAATGAAAGAGAAAAACCCCCACAAACTCCAACCAAGCCGAGGCCTTTAACTCTGTTTGCCCTCTATCTGCATTCTTTCCTCTGCGTGCTTCAGCTCAAATAATTAACTCTTTCACCATAAAGTTATTTCCTGATTGTGCAATTAACCCAATCTCACACAGCAAATACTGTGGATTTATGGAGCAACTACAGAAGACACACCTAGGCATAAGACAAAAATGGTTGTAAAGGATGAAGTGGATCTAAGGGGATTGGCTTTGGTAGTTTTGCAATGGCTGAGTGCAGGCCTTCGAGAAAATAATAAATGTCTAATTCAAATTCCTCTCTGTTCTCTGCAGTGGTTCTAATAGGAGAGTCTGGGGTAGGAAAGAGCAATTTGTTGTCCCGCTTCACCAAAAATGAATTTAACCATGACAGTCGCACAACTATCGGGGTGGAGTTCAGCACACGGACAGTGCAGCTCAACAACTTCACCATCAAAGCTCAGATCTGGGACACCGCCGGGCTGGAGCGATACCGGGCCATCACATCTGCGTGAGTATCACAGCTTTAAATATTGCACATATAAGCACCCTAAAAAGACAAAATATAGTTTACGTATATTTTACCTTGTTTACAGCACTATTGGAGGTCTCTTCCTGTTAAAAGGGAGTTCATTCTCCTCACCATCACCAAGTATCGCTCATATGAGATCATCTGATTATCAGAATTCTCTCTTCATTATTACATTACATTACTATAGTGTAAAATTGCATTGAAAGTGTTGTGGTAAATTGGTATTATATGTCAATTAAAAAACTGAAGCTGTCATAAATGGCCACATACAGTCTACAGTCTTAAATGGGCCGAGCCAGTCAGACTCCCCTTTCTGTCAGAGTAAAGTTTACCTACACATTTGATCCCTGAGATTTCTTAATGTGAGAAAAAGAAGGGCAAATTCAACAGTACATCGCATTTGTTCTACATAATAAAGAAGTGCTTCTGTAGTTGTCACGACTGGGGCAGCAGTCGTGTGGAGTTTGAGGAAGGATCCAGTCGCAGGCAGTTGTAGAGATGCGCGTGCGTTTATTTACAGTGGAAAAGGTTAACAAAGGCAAGGGCGAAACTAAACATAAACCTAAACTGGGAAAAGGCTAACAATAAACTAAACCCGAAACTATAACTCACGAACACACGTGGAGGGGAACGCATAAGGAGGTGAGACCGGGGATGAGGAGCAGGGAACGGAGACACGGATGAGGAGCAGAGAGATGCTGAGGAAATGCAGGTAGAACGCGAAGTCACCGAAGGACACAAAGTAACACAGACGAACCGACGAGGACCTCAGGCAGGCACACACAATAAATACACACAGGGTAACAGGTAATCGCACACAGGAGGGAGGCACAGCTGATACTAATCACACATGACAAGCTAAGGGAACAAGCAGGCACGCTACACAAAGAGTTTCAAAGTAAAACAGGAAAACACGAACTGTTCTACACACAAAACACAAGGACACGAACAAGGCACAGAAGGGAGGACAAACACAAAATCCAACCCTAATAACTAATACAAAATAAGGATAAACACAAGGAGGTAGAAAATAAAACACAAAACACTGGGTCACCGCCCCAGGATCATGACAGTACTAAATGAAGGAAATCTATTATCATGACTTTTTGGCCTTAAATCGTAATATATGTAATATTAAATGTAACAATGAATAATAAATGTGGATAATTACAGAAAGCTCAGTGCCCAGTAATTATATTGTAATTATAAAATGCACGTGCATAATAGGGGTTATTGTTCAAATTAGAATGTGAACTTTCAACAAGAACCAGTCTGCAGATGTCGTGTTAGGAAATGAACAAGTTATGTTCTGTTATTTGTTATTTGACAGAAAATGTCCTTTTCGTAACTTTGGACTTAAGAAATTTCTATAGTAGTGAGTGAAAAGCACTTTCTCCTGTCGTTAAATTGTTTCCCTGTTACATAATTATTTTGGAAAACTTGGCAGTAATGTCTCTTTACAAAAATCATAACCAAGTTAATCAAAAAAAACAAACTTGATGTGATCAGATTTGTGTAGGAACTACTTTCTTTCTACGAAACTACACATCACTTGTGTCCGTGTGCAGAAGGAGGCGTGGCAGAAGCCCTGTGCTTGTGACAACAGGACACGAAGGCGTCTCTCTCTCACATGAGATGCACTGACAGCTTGCTTCCCACTTGGCCAGCGTAGTTGGGCTGAAACAGCTAATTTCACTGCTAATCAATAGCACTACAGTTCATTTCATTCATTTTCTGGGACGTCACATAATGCCTATTTGTCGGGTGTCACAACAGTCTCACCATTATGCACAAGGTGTCTGTCAACACCAGTGTTGTCATGCACAGGATCGTTTTACAGCCCTACAAAGTCCACATTAGGAGGTTGGTTGTAACCCACAGTCACGTTTGAACTCGTCATCTTGCATGACCCTATTTTATCTAAGTCAGTGTCCATATGGAGTTTCTCTAGGAGAAAGTGGACAATCTAGTTTGCCGTTCTAAATCTTCTTTTGTCAGTAATACGCGTTCTTCATTAAGAATGCAGCTTAAAAACGTGTGACTTCTGTGCGCACCTATTAACCGACACACACAATGATTTTGCAGTCCACGTGCTTGTTTTCCTGCTGCTTACTTGTTGAGCAAACCTGTATGTCGACATCTTAAGGTGGTGCTGTTATCAGCCAAAACACCCACGAGGACAGGTGCTGATCCTCGGTTACCTCCCGCATTACCTGAAAAACCACAAGCACATTCCTGTCTCCATTCCCGTTCTAACTGGCACATTTAAAATCCACTTGTTAGGAGCAGTGATGCTCCTTTGAACACTCAGCCCTCAGTGCTTCTCTCTTCCAACTGATTCAGTATTTTTTTTTCTTCCCTAATTAAACTAGGAGGATTAAGAGTGTGGAAACGGGTTTTAAAACAATAGAACCATGTCCGTTTTATTTTTAAGACACGGCGGAATCTGAGGATATGCTACACCACTGGATTAGCTCTTTTCTGACAGCGTGGCGTTTTGAGTAATTACTTGCCAACTTATTCCAGTATGCAAATTCTCACTCCCATGGAATTTCCCATTTGTGCTGTAACAAGCAGCTAAAACCTATTAAAGTGGAATTAATTATGCTGCTGGAAGAGGGAAGCAGAATTGTAATTGTCGGGGAAGTATTGACTGGTTCTTAACTTCAGAGCAATCAGTAGTTATTAATTAATTTTTTTCAATAGACAGCAGTAGGAGCTGCCTATTATGCTTCCATGCTGGCGACAGCTGAAGCTAAGACCATAAGCACTTGAGTACATATGTCCATCTACTCCCTCCTTATGAACACGATGTCACTCTGGAGGAATTCGAGATGGAGCGCTGATGTCTTTTAGTCTGGTTTTATTTTCATCACCATTTAGTTCAAGCATGAAGATGTCTGTGTGTAACTGTACAGGCTGCCTCATCCTAACAGGTACTACAGAGGTGCTGTTGGAGCCCTGCTGGTCTATGACATCACCAAACACCTCACCTACGAGAGTGTGGAGCGCTGGCTGAAGGAGCTTTACGAACACGCTGACCCCCACATGGTGGTGATGCTGGTAGGCAACAAGAGTGACCTGGAGTCAGAGAGATCGGTGCCCACTGAGGAGGCCAAAGACTTTGCAGGTACAAAGTCAACAAGTGCTCAACCTGGAAATTAGTACACGTGTTTCGTTCTCTTTACCTGTTAATGGGTATTTTGTGGTTGCCACAACAAAACTGAAAAACACAGCGTTTCACTTCAGAGAAAAGGTACAGAAAGCATTTCTGTGATTGTACAGAAGCTGTCGGCTGTACGTTTGATGTCATGTCCGGTTTTAACAACAACTGAAAGCAAAAATATGATTTTAAACTGAGTTTGAAAGAAGAGCAGATTTAGGTTTTAAAGAAGAACATGTTGTGTGAATGTTTCCAACATATAATGATGCACGTCAAAGAGTTATGAAGAGTGGGAAATTGGGAAAGCAAATAAAAGAAAAGGATTTTTAAGGAGTCTGTGCATGACATTATTATAAGGGTGATGCTTTTTCCATACTGGGCTGGTAGCTGAGGGACTTCTGCAAAGCTGACCAAACAATCAACTTGGTTTTCGTTCAGTCAAAAACACGTCACTCAAAAATGCTGTGCCTGCATTTCATTTCCGAAGCAAATCGTCTTTGACGTTTTTGAAATGTTATCACCTTTGGTGAAAAATGATTATGTTTTCAGGTTTGTGGTTGCTTTATTCGCACCCAGGACTGCTGCAGAATTTAATTTCTGATAATTATGGAGACTATTACTGTGTCTGTGAAATCAAGTCAAACTCTTGTTCAATTATTCTTTGTGGCTCTAATTTCCTGTTGTTGGATTAAAGCTACAGTATGCAAAGTTATTAAATTAGAAATACCATGATGTTAAAACTACTGACACAATTTGACGAAAGTGAAAAATGAAATAAGCACAGATGTGAATTTAATCATCAACATTTGTGTCGTTATTAATGCAGAGAAGAAAGGCCTTTTATTCCTGGAAACATCAGCCTTGGATTCCACAAATGTAGAAGCAGCATTCACCACAGTCTTAGCAGGTACTTTTTTTAACATGCTTCATGTTTTTCTACTTTGCCGCTATAAATGAATTTCGCCTTTCCTTTCCTTTCAAAGAACATGTACATTTTGTGAATATTTACCATGAATTATGCATCTATTACCCTAGCTCTTAACAGTTTTTCCACCACTATGGTCAGTTCCTCTTTCCAATATAGAATATGTTCCAAAAACAGCAGGAAATCTACTGATATCTATTTATATTATGCATTTCGCAGACAAATGTTTTACAGTAGACAAACTCAAACAATACAAATTAAAAAAGATAAAGAAAAGCGGGAAGGTTAGAGATGGAATAATCTGAAAGAAAACATAAAATATACAGTGAAAAAGATTAGAAGACAAAAAGAGTAAACAAAAGCCAGCGGAGTTAAGCATCAAAAATGGAAATATAAGTAGAACCAACAAAAAAAAACAAACTTCACCCTCGCTGCTTCCAAAGGAGTTAACAGGGTGTTGCTACTCAAATGCATTTCAGCTATCAGCTGATCACCAGCGAGTGAGAGCACCTTTATAAAGGGCCTGCAGGCCTGGAGCATTCAGTTGCCATGAAGGAAGGACATTTTGGAGAAGCCACTATTGAGAAGGCTTATAAACCGTTTTACAAATGATTTGAGGTCCATCATCGCGCAGAGAGAAAGATTATTCACAAGTGGAAATAATTTAAAGCAGTTACCAGACATTCCAATAGGAGACGTCCCATCAAATCCACCCCAAGATCAGACCAGGCAAAGGGAAAGCACAAACGACCCAAAAGCTACCTCTGAGATTTTACAGGCCTCAGTTGGCATGTTAAAGGTTAAAGTTCATGACAGTACAATTAGAACAAGAGTGAACAAGTGTGGCTTGTTTGGAACAGTAATCAGAAGAAAGCCTCTTCTCTTGCATCTGAACAAACCACACGTTTTCTGGCTTAATGTCCTTTGGACAGACGAGAGTAAAATGAAGATGTAAGGCCATGCTTGATGAAAACCAAACCCAATATATATCAGCACAAACACCTCCGACCAACTGTCAAGCACGTCAGTGGAGCCACGTTTTTGAAAGGTTTGAGCGCTGATTATTACATAGCATTGCTAGCTTGTGTCTCCGTGGGAAAATCATGGTGGGCGTTCCAGATATTGGTAAATTTCTTATTATAGCCCCCTGTGCAACAATGATTGCATCTTATGGTGTAGTAGTTTTGCTGTGCCTGGCTGGAGCTGAATTACTGCCACCAGCACCAGCAGACTTCTCTTTAGGAGGAAATCCCATCAGTGAATAAATATTGATTTTGGTTTGTGCTTTTTTTTTCCAATTACTTTTGTGCAGCCCAGAATCGTGGTATTACTATGTGCTATGTAGTATGTGTTTTAATTTGTTAACAACTTTTCTACTGTTTCATTCTTTCTGTGCCATCATTATCTAATTGTATATATCAATTTCATGCAATTAGAGATTCACAAGAAGGTGAGCAGTAAGGAGGTGGTCCGAGGCCCCATGAGTGCAGTTTCCCTGAACAGACCAAAAGCAGAAGATGCAGAGAAGAAGCCCTGCTGCAAGAACATTTGACCCCGCCATCCTTCAGGACTCGGGCCTGGCGGTGGGGAACTCCTCCTGGAGCCCCGAGCTGGAAGGTGATGGAGGCAATCCCAGGCACCAGTATAAATGGTCCTGGCTTGAATGCCGCAACTTTGAATTGACTGTTTTAAGAGTCGTACAGCCGGCGTGGTGGTAAGATGCATTCAAACGACAGTTGAAAATGTGAACAGATGGAGCTGGAAACCACCAGCAGTCTTTTAAGTTTCTTCCTCACTACTGAACAAAGGTCAAAGGTGAAACTATACTGTGTTACCTGTCAGGGAATTGAAGAAACATCTTAGTGTGTATGATGTCTAAAATACGAGGACACGTGTTTCAATGTTTTTTCTTAAAATCAGCAGCTTGATTGATGAAAATGTTTGTATTCATTGTGAGTGTTGCTGTCACTGCTGAGCATGTGCTCCAGCTGATTATCTATGATCAGACTGATTGCATATCTGTTAGGAAATAAATGGAGACAAATTACCTACCGTGTATTTTTGTGTATCTCCTTTCAGCAAGATAACGTGTCATGTCACAAACCTCAAACCATCTCAAACTGGTTTCTTGAAGATTGCAAAGAATTCATTGTACCCAGATAACGCCACAGAGGAATGGCAGATTCACATCATGGATGTGCCGCTGACAAATATGCACCCACCGTTTGATGTTATCATGTCAATATGGACCAAAATCTGAGTAATGTTTGCAGTACCTTGGTGAATCTCTGCCACACCGAGGCAGTTAGGCAAAATGACAATAATTTACAGAAAGCACACTTACATTGTTTTCAGTATAATTTCAACTTTAAGCTAGAGACTGAGACCATAAAATCATTGCAATAATGTTTAAGGTTGAACTTATAACCCTAGTGAGCAGTAGGATCATTTTCTCATAAACCAGAGGAGTTGCCTCCTGCTGGCCTTTAGACAGAATGCAAGTGTAAGGACTCTCCATGCTGACTTCACTGTTTTTGTCAATGTTTATAGCATCTGTGGGTTTTCAGTCTTCAGAACGTAAGAACTATATTGTGATTATCCAATTCAGCTTTGCCAGGGCGATGGAGCTTATTCCAACCAGGCATGAGTCAGGGTACATTCTGGACAGGTCACAAGCCCATCACAGGGTAACACACAGAGGCAGACAACATTAACACCTACGGTCCTTTACCATCATCAGTTTACCGAATAGGCATGTCTTTGGGCTGTGGGAGAAAGCTGGACTAGCTGGAGAGAACATGCAAACTCAAAACAGCAAGGCCAGAGGATTTAAACCAGGGACCCTTACCTTTTATTTATTATTGTAAAAAAAAAGAAAAGAGGAAGAAATAAAAAAAATTAAGATGAATGTAGCCACTGTGATGTCACCCACTAGTTGTGAACCTTGCACTTTAAAGCCCAATATTAGCATTCAGGCCCTCATGTGTTGTTTTTGTAGAACCACATTTTGAAGAGGAGGCCGGGTGCACAATACAATCATTTTATACAATTCATATGCAACAAATACTGCTAGAAGCTCGATTATCAACCTCCATCCATAAACTATAAGGGTGCGGTGCACAGACTCAGATACCTGTCACGGCAGTCCGTATCATTTGTTAGATCATTCCATTAAAATGCTCAACAGCACAACCCCGGTGAAGAGCTCCACGTCGGTGATGCTAGTTAGCAAGATGACGCCTAGCAGACAGCTCGCAGATGCTGCTACAGCTTTGTCATCTGAACAGGACAGAGATGTAAAAAATCAGCCACATTTGTTGTGAAGGTGCAAATTACCCACAGAGACCTTGAACCCCTTCTTGTACCGCTCTGTCAACATGCTTTTTAATGCTGTTTAAATAGGAATTATGACTCAGAGACTGTGGGGACTGACCTGCTTTTAAACACAGAGGAACTACCGTTTTGTGTCATTGTTTAAATCTGAAGGTTGCCACTCTCAAAAGCATTAGTGATGTTCATCGTTTCCCATTAAAACACTAGTTATTTTAATCACAGAAGCACACTCCAGTAAAGTGACATAGTTCCTTGTAGTGAGCTCAGCTCTCTTGGAAACTCTGTGAGCCAGCGAGTTAAAACGTTTGGCTGAAGTCTGTTTCCGATGCAGACTAGCTCATTGCTCCATAATGAAAAGCTTAGCCGCACCAAGGGTCATAACCTCTGAGGAAATCTGTAATGAGGTCTGAATATTTCAGAAACTTCAACATTAACAGATTCGAAGACACTAACATGTGGAAAAAGTTCTGGGGGGGGGGAAACCTCAAATGAATTATAGACGTACAGCAGCACGTCCGTCCAGCAGAGCAGGTCAGGGAAATCTTTTCAACCGCGACATCTTCTTCCCTCTCACTGGGCGCAGATAATTAACTGGACCAATCAATGGTGGTCAGATGATGATGATACGGGGAGAGAAGTGTGCAGAACGTAAAAGGTGATGTTTTTCCAGTTTAGCTTTTGTTTGGGAAGGTAGGGGATTGCCTGATAAACAACGAACTGAACGGGCAATGACTCTTTATGAACCACTGAGTATCAGCTGATCTGTGCTGTTCACGTCTGGTTTCATGTCTCTGACCACAATGTTGAAACAGTACAGTTAAAAAAAGAACAATGCAGTGAAATCTTATCTGAACATATTGTTGATTAGTGCACTGTGGAAATTCATAAGCTTTCCCAATCTGAGTGTTTCATGCTTTATCTGGTGATTAATGTACTAAGGCTATGTGGCCTGTTTATTATTAACCAGTGGGTTTTTTTTTTGGCAGTTTATGCAGAAAAAAAAAAGTGGTGCAAATCTTTATATCTTTCACGTGCACCTACGTTTCCGGATTGTCTGCAGCTGGACTGAGCTTTGTAAGATTTTCATGCTAGTGACATTTCTGGGATTTTTTTAGGGAATATACGGATTTGAGGGGCCAACATGAAATCAGGATATCTGATCAGCAATAGAGTCAAAACGTGACGTTCAGTCTCACGAGTAGCCCCATACCCCGATACATAAGGTATTACATGAAAAAAGAGACTTTAAATATTTTTGTTTACTGAACAACCATTTTCCAAAGTAGGAAAATAATTTCTCATTTTTTAAAGAGCATAAACTTGAGAATAAACAGAAAAGTCACAGTTCTACTTAAATAGCCTAATTGTGTGAACATTTAGCATCAAACCCCCATACATACAATAAAAAAGTTCATTATGCAGAATGATATATAGTACCTGATCACAACTACTAATTTATGTATGCAGCATATTGCACCTGAGATTATTTTAGTTACGTCTCCCCCTCCCTCAGCCTGGTTCTGCTGGAGGTCTCTTCCTGTTAAAAGTGACTTCTTCCTTCCCACCATTGCCAGCTGGATGTTTATAAAGCATTACCTTATTGTTAGGTCTCTTTCTGTAGTATCATCACTTCTTTACTTTACAATATACAGGCATTTTGAGATAATGAACGGTGATGTAAATAAAAACCCGATTTAATTAAACTGGATTTGGTAATCTGAACTAACATTTTAAATACCTGTGGGGGAAAGGTTATTTTTGCAAGCTAAAAATTCTACTGTCAGTGCCTGCGTGTGAAAATTTTTCAAGCTCAGTTTAGATTTAATTAGATGAAAAGTCAGATTTTCGTAGAAAAGTCGATACCAAAAAGGTCGTCGGCAAATATTTTAACAGCTACCTTTGTCTGAGGCTCGGCATTACCTGTTGAGGCTTGGGGCTGCAGACGTCATCCCAGTTAACGACCGGCAACTAAATCATGAACGACAGCCCAGCGGACCAATCACACCAACGCCCGTGACAGGTGTCGAGCAGCTATTGACCATTGGGAGCGAGCGGGGGGCGGGACTTCTGACTCGGCGTGACGTCGCAGCTTCGGTTATGGCAAGTGACAGAGTGAGGAAGAGGAGACGAAACTTTCCGAGCCCGTAGTTGTGCTCGCAGTAATTCATGTGTGACACGAATCGAGCCTCGCCGCCGTCGGAGTGACAACTAATCGCTGGTCGCGTGAGGTCGGAGTCGTGAGCGGGTGCTGGGTCGCTGTCGAAGTAAAAGTGAATACGCCAGAAGTTAGTTCGACTTCGAGTAAAACAGCAGAGGAGACACGATGACTAACAGAGAAGACGAGTATGACTACCTCTTCAAAGGTAAGCGGCCGCTAACCTGTAGCCTCTTGGCTCCGTTTTCGCGTCACCCGTGAGCGGGTGTCATTTGATGCCGAGCGGCGTGCCTAACAACAAGGTGAACGGAGACGTAAGCCACACGTAGACTCGACGGCACCTGCGGCGACCTGTAACTTTAGTGCTTTTAGTTATAACCCAAGTTATGAAGTGGGCTCATAGCCTCGCTTTTGGCCGTGCGATTGAAAGACTGGGAGGCAGCTCGGAGCGCTCATGTATGGCGTTAAGCAGCATCTGCCGGGGAGTCATCATCTTGCAGGCCTATGATGCAATCGTCTTGGGATGCGGCGTTGGTCAACAGGGGGATCGTACGATGAGGCTCGGAGGTCTCTTAGAGTCAGGACTGCATACTTAGGGAGTCTGAATGTACAAAAAGTTTCGAAAAATCTCACCAAACCGCTTTATGTAACAATCACACCCTTTAACTGATCATTAAAAGTTGCTAATATGCTCTGGTTTCTCCCTGGATACCCTCAGATTACACGTCTTTGCTTCATTCGTTGTATTTGTTTTGCTCTGCGCGACTTCTGAAAACTGTAATTAGGCACAAAGACGGACAAAGACGACACATTTACAGTTCCAAAGAGTACAAAAAGTGTTGTATATTGGAACAAAATGTCTACCCACCCACCAAGGAAGAGGAGGAAATGCTGATCCCTGTATTTCCTGCAGATGTACAGATAATATTTAACGTGCAGATGTCTGAAAAACAGAGAGCTCGACAAACACATCCTCATTTACACATATGTGTGTGTGTATATTGGCACAAAATGTCTGCCAACCTCTAGGAAGAGAAGGAAATATGACCCCTGTTTTGTTGACATGGCTTTCACTTCCTGCATGTGTGCTTATGCTGCTCCTCGCAGCTTTTAAACAGATATTTCTTAAAATTAAATAACTTATTCTCTCCCAGAGAACGTGTCTGCCTGAAACATTGAAACTTGAGGGTGACCCCTGTAGACAAATGTCCCTTTGCCATAAACCTTCATGTTAAAATCAACCCAAATGTTTGCTAACACACGATACAAAGCAAAAAGTTGCCTTTTTAGATTTGATTTCTTGCTTTAAATGCCAGCAAAGTTGTTAACATGCATAAACGGTTATAAAACACACAGCTCATATATGTATGAGCTTATAGACGTTCACAGATCGTGCCAGCTAATACCAAATGCACTGTAACCGGAACAGGATTGTTCAAAGTTGTCCCACCATTGCCCGTGATTAAACGACACACTCGCAGGCTTATTTAAATATAAAAGACCGTGTTGTGGAACTGGAAATACCTGCAGGAGCGGGGCTCGGAGAAACTCTTGTCAGTGGACGGGGAAGCAAAGATTTGTGCTCTGACTCCTCCTCAGATACCGCGGCCGCGGTTTTTTGGTGACCAAATTTATCAGGACAATGAGCAGCGTTGCGGGAACGCTGATAAGTTTATCAGCCGCCACTTTAAACTGCGGTGCTTTTTCTCTCTCTCTCTCTCTTCCCCTTAAAAGCTCCCGTTGCACCTTGTTGCTGGAGCGAGTCAGGTTGGGCGAGCTCGCCGTGAGTCACGTGAGCATTTCCATACCGACGGAGGCCTCGGCACAGGAAGTCATCCTGCTGTCCCGCTGCACCTCTTTCCTCTCGCACGCATTTTTGACACGTACGAGTCTGAATCCTGCGATTTTCTTTGCGCCTCGTGCTGCTTCGCATCTTTGTCACGTTTCATGCGTGTTCTCTCTTTTTCTAATCTCATCCACTGACTGACGAAAGAAGCAGTTATTCTGCATTAAACACTACTTTAACTTCACTTAAATAGAAATGAAGAAATACATGATGTAATGAGAGTTCTGGCTGAACCATAACAAGACGTTTGGGGTGTGATATTGTACCCGAGCAGGACTAGTCCACATAGATGTTAAGGTTAACTTTGGGGTCTCTTATCATAAATTTATGCATTCTTAAAAATTATTCCGAGGCATTTGAAAACAACAAATTAACTTCTGTTTAACAAAAAAAGAAATGATGAAATATTTGTAATACTGTCCCAGTGATTTTCCTTTGAAGGTAGGCCACAACCTAAACCTTACATTTTCTGGCAAGAACAATCCAGGTAATGGGGATTTTATTCTGTCTATCGGGTATCGATGGGATGTCGTCACATTAATTAATCTCATTGAACAGACAGGCTCGGGTACTCAGTATTATTTCAGCTCCATTCTTCACTCCCACATGTACTGGGTGCAGGATTGTACCGTCTAATAGGAGGCTGTCATTCCTTTTTTTTTTTTTTTGCGAGGAATTCGAGCTCAACAATAGGTGAGCGAATGGGTGTGTAACACAGCCGTGGAATTACCTGTCTGTTGGCAGAGAGAGGCCTTGAAAAGGTTGCATAATGATTTCTAGTCCTCCGCCCAAGATCCTTTGTGCAAGACAAAATGGAGAAACAGCGTCATCTTTTTCTTTTTTTTTTTTTTAATTTGATGCTCGCACTGTTCTGATGCGTAGTCTCTGTGTACTTCCGAAATTTTCATGATTATTCCCATGAAACTAACTGTGCCAGGAAAACCGTTTCTACTTCTGTCTGTCACGTGCTGGTAAAACTCGAACGCACGGTTTCATTTTTGAAAGAACAGCATTGCTTAAATGTGAGAGCAGATGCGGCGGTCGATTGGTTATTGCAGTTTCAACTTTCCAAAGAAGTTCCTGTTACCTAAGAGCAGGAGTGGTGAGCTGGGTGCTAGCTTCCTATCGGCACCTGACAAATGTGGAAGTGACAAACAAACATCCTGATAATACTCGGTTCCACTGTTTTAGAGTACAGATCCAACCCCGTTGAGTGGTAAAGTTGACCTAATATGCTTTTCTTTATTTTGCATCACGTGTCCGAAAACTGTAAGTCGGAAATCCTCGTGAGCCAAAGACTCAGGCTCCAAATCACCCAGTTTCTCACAGTTTTTTTTTTTTTTTTAACCCTCAAATTTTTTTTGTCTTTCCTGTCACAACATAAAGCATTTTTTCTTTTTTAAACTTTTGTTAGTTTGCCTGCGTTCGTGTCCTTGTTTGATGTAAACGCGCCATTAAGACGTGCCGCCTGAGATGACTGAGGCTCTAAAGGCTTTGCATGTTTTCAGTTCCTAATTTCCTCCAACAAGACATTGAAATTAAGAGCAGTTCTCACAGCTGCACCGCACCACATCTGAGCTTTTGTAGACGTGACCCGAGAGAGACGCACACGAATGTGTCAGATCGCCGGCTCGCTAGTACGAAGTGTGCGAGTAGCACAGCAGATATCGTATAGGAAGTTGGCATCACGTGTGGTGCCTTCTCCACGCTCTGTCTACTGATGTGTGCGGTATGCGAGAAAGGACCGCTGTGGGACATTCTGATAGATTATCCACGAGTTCATGTGTGAAAGTGGTGACGCAGCGCCCCCACCCCGTCTCTGCTTTCACCTCTACAACACTGCGGACACAGACACAGAGCAGCGCTTTCACATTCAACTTCACCTTGAAAAAGAGAAGAGGTTATGACTTCTGACTGAACGGGCGATGGGCATTTATTACAATTGTAGTTTATAATGACTGACTTGAGCGGCGACTCCCAAAGTGTGGGCAGTGAAGGTACTGCAGGTGGGCCTCAAGAAGCCCTTCGCCATAAATCCGCTTTACTTTTCAAGAGAAACCGAACTACTGACACAGAGCCATTACATTTAAACATAAAATCATACAGTACATGTTTCCTTTGACTCTGTGTTTGTATGTTGCCTTGTATTTTTTTTCACTCATTAGTTTTGTGCAGAGGCTGAAGAGGTTTCTACAGATTTGACATGTTTGGCTTTTGTGGCGTTGTTGGTCTTGACGCCGTGTCCATTCGTTTATTTGGGATATCGCGTTCACCGTCCTGCAGGCTCAGTGTCTCGGAGGGGAAAGGACAGACGTACACCTGCTATCTTGTCTTAAGCGGCTCGTTTCTTTGCTTTTGTTACGTGCTGTATTTGTCAGTTTAACTTCTTTTGTTTTATACTCATCTCATTTTCTCGCTCATTCATTTAAGATGCATCAGCCACCAAAATGTGTTCTCCTTTTGTTTTATCTAAACATTTACTTTGCTAAACATTTTCTAAACATTTGTTTCGGTCTAATCCTGCCGTGCCTGACTCAGATTTGACGAGTGCACGTCAGCGGGTTCACCTGGATTTCTGTGCTCAGCCTGCGTGCGTTTCCTGAAAAGAGCAGGTGGTTCTGATATTTTGTATGCTCGGTGGGAGTCCCCTGAGTTTCTGCTGTGCTTTGGCTAAGAGCCACACGTGTGCGTCACTGTCGAGGAAGGCTGTCTAACAGAAATGAGGATCAAATGTAATTAGAAAATGAAAAAGAATCCCCCCGTCGTGTTCCGTTTAACGTCTTTATGGCATAATGGACTGTTGGTCTTCTGAACTTTTGCTGCAGCCATAAAGTGAGCTGTGGCGCTAAAACACGCCCGCCTAATCTCAAATTAGCGAGTGGTGTAGTTTATTTTCCTTCTGCATTTTTCGCCGTAGCATTAAGACGAGCGCAAGCAGCCCCCTGCAGGCAGACTTAACAGCACGCGTTGGGACTCTGCTGACTGTTCCTCTTTGTTCTTTATTTCCCTGCAGTGGTGCTGATTGGAGATTCGGGCGTAGGGAAGAGTAACCTGCTGTCCCGCTTCACCCGGAATGAGTTCAACCTGGAGAGCAAGAGCACCATTGGTGTGGAGTTTGCCACACGCAGCATCCAAGTAGAGGGCAAGACCATAAAGGCTCAGATTTGGGACACGGCCGGACAGGAGCGATACAGGGCTATCACTTCAGCGTGAGTTCGTCACACACGCATGCAGAGATGCACACGTCACACAAGTAGAGACCTTTTTTTTTTTTTTTTTTTCACACGGGTCCACATGCATCAGTTAGTAGAATCGTATAGACTCATGTGGCACAGGAACTTTTAACTTTTAACTAGGAACACATGATCTCTTCACAGCGAGTGTTCCCTCTAAGCAAGTGGTTACTTAGACCAGCGTGTCCCAAAGGGCGTGTCCTGAGACCGGTCCAAATGTGCTAGAACATTTCGTAACGCTGTCGTTTATTATTGCACAAAACATTACAACTGAAAGGTTGATTTATTTTATTGGTACTTTGCACACACTCGTTTCTCATACAGGGGCAGGATCTGATACCCTCGAACAATTATTTCTGCTTACCAGTTGCTGAATAGTGGGAAGCTTAATAGGCTCTGAGAAACAAAGCAGTTCTTCTGAGAGAAACTTGTCCAATTTAAAAGAGCGTTGGATCTGAATCGGTAGCAGAAGAACATTTAATAGATTTGAAGTGTC
>VUQR01031774.1:0-10454 GCA_015108515.1 Hemichromis elongatus | reverse complement strand
CACTCGTTTCTCATACAGGGGCAGGATCTGATACCCTCGAACAATTATTTCTGCTTACCAGTTGCTGAATAGTGGGAAGCTTAATAGGCTCTGAGAAACTTGTCCAATTTAAAAGAGCGTTGGATCTGAATCGGTAGCAGAAGAACATTTAATAGATTTGAAGTGTCTGAGAGGGCGACAGAGACGAGGTGCACGGTACGGGAGTGTGGAAGACCTCACTGAATAGCCCCACAAACAACCACGCGTGCATATAGGCTTTAAAAAAGTGCTTTTGTGTTATGATAATCTGACAGCGTGGCAGGTGGTATGACGGCTACAGGTGTGCCTTAATATTTTGGGCTTGATCCAGGGTGTGTCTTAGACACACAAAGTCACACACGCTAATTATACACACATGCAAGTCTATGGAGTGAAAATGTTCTCAAAAGTTTGTGCGTGCGTAAACCACATTTCGTCCGTAACTTCAAATTCGCGTGTGCGTAAAACATTGTTTGTAAATGTACAACAGCTCACAACTACGTACGAATTCTCAAACGGACAAATAGTCAAACACGCGTGCACCAATCACCTGACACGCACAGACAAAACCACGTTTACGCACAGATCAGAGTTACAAGTGGACAACGAGTTTTGAGACTCATTTCACGTCTGAAGATTCGTGCGTGCACGAGGCGTTTAAAGGCTGGTAAAATGCTGGGTCATCAGAGTTCTTCTACATTAGCTCCAACTAACATAAAGCTTCTGCTAAATAAAAAACTATGTATCCAACAAGCAGACACACAAAACGTAATCTAAAATGATCCATAAAACGACTCATTCTAAGGTAAACCGTTTGTGTTTAATGTATAATTACCTCTGAAGGTTGACCAGCGAGGTGCGCCGCCATCTGTCTTCTTTCCTCTCTGCGAGCCTTGTCTACTGTCCGGATTTTTTCAGCAAAACAATCCGTGCGCCGATTAAACACAAACGGTTTACTACTTTAGAATGAGTCGTTTTATGGATCATTTTAGATTACGTTTTGTGTGTCTGCTTGTTGGATACATAGTTTTTCATTTAGCAGAAGCTTTATCTGTTAGTTGGAGCTAATGTGGAAGAACTCTGATGACCCAGCATTCTACCAGCCTTAAACGCCTCGTGCACGCACGAATCTTTTGAGACTATTTTCACTCCATACAAATCCATGTACACGAGAAAGCGTGATACACAAAATCTGTAGTAGTTCCCGAAGATTTACTTATTTTTCTGCTGCTTCCAGATTTTTATTTATTTATTTTTTTTAATTACAAACTAAAGAGCTCAAAGTTTTTAGGGAGAGAGAAGGAAGTCCTGGGACCAAAGATCACAGCTTCTCGTACTTTTCCTTGATGGCTGTAGGAGAGTAAGACGGATGGGAGCAGACGAGGAATAGCCTAATAAATAAGAACGTAGCTTCGGTTGAGCCTATGGAAGGAAATTGAACCCAAATATATAAAGTAAAGTGGTGAGTAAGGGCTTTAAGGTTTAACTTTAGTGCCCCATTTTTTTATTATTGTTATTTAAATAACATTCTGATAATCCTGCACAGACAAAGAGACGGTGAGAAGAGTGTTTCTTGCCTGAACAGAAATGCAAGGCTGAGCTCTAGGACATAAACCTCGTTCCAACTTGTGCCTGACCTCTTTTTCTCAAAACCGTCACTTTTAGCCACACGATGCTGGACTGCAGTACGAGTGTGTTATCAGGGCCATCCGTAATCTCTGTTTACTCAGTCAGGTTATCAGTTTTAAAATGACTAGAAAGTGGTTATCAGAAGTAATGAAAACTCCGAAATATACCTTGTTTTGCCTTCAGGCAGGAAGCCTTTTTCGTCATCTCTGTTCCTCGTTGTTTTTTTAAAGTTATTTTCCTTGATGCTGCGCTCTTTACCAGCATGAACTGTGCGAAAGACCCCACAGGCTCTGGGGAAGTGAGCGCAGCGAGTCTTTTAAAACAAGAAGTCAGTGCTCATTTGCATTATGGGCTTTGTGTGCAGTCGCTGTAGCTTCACAGCTTATTTCTTTGTTCAGAGCTGGCTGAGTCAGTGCGACACACACAGTGAATCCCGATAGCTACAGGCTGCTGCGACAGCGAGCAGCGTCCCCGGTTTCTAACTTGTTCGCCTGCTCTCGCGTTGTCCAGGTACTACCGTGGAGCCGTCGGAGCTCTGTTGGTTTATGACATTGCCAAGCACCTGACGTACGAAAACGCCGAGCGCTGGCTGAAGGAGCTGCAGGACCACGCAGACAGTAACATAGTTATCATGCTAGTGGGTAACAAGAGTGATCTTCGCCACCTGAGAGCGGTCCCCACAGACGAGGCCAAGGCCTTTGCAGGTAACGTAACTCTAACAGTTTCCCACAGCTTCTGTTTGCAGCAGCCACTTGTAAATATTTTCCAGGATACTTTGTGACAAATAAAGCATGGAATACTAGAACCAGCTAAAATCATCATGATGTTCACAGAACAGATCAGCCTCAGCTCCACGTGTCAGGACACCTGTCAGTCAAGGTGGTAACTCCACCCAAGTTCACCCATCATATAGTTGTTATGAAGGGGACTGTCCATTAGGCGCATGTAGGATGTGCATTGTTGGCACTTTACTCACCATACCATCACTTCCAACAGTCATCTGGCCAGTGAGACAGCCGGGAGGGCCCGAGCTTTGTCTCTAGTGGCGTCTACACTTTCAAAGGGTTTGTCCACTAGTAATTGAATGATGATGCTAAAAATACATTTCCAGTATTTCTAGGATGTCATTAATAAATGGCAGGCTGCACAAGTGAAGTGTTTGTGTGGGGAAATGTTACACCTTGTGTGCACACAGAGCACGTGTGCTGTATTGATTTGTGAGGTTCTAGGACACGGCCTCATTAGATTATTATCAGGTTAAAGCTGTGATAATGAATGCATGGGATGAAGTGATCTCTAGCTGCTTTAATTGGGTCCTTAAGTACTTTTCAACACTTGGTGTGTTCCTGACTGTTAATATTTTTACATCTGTCAAAGTTTTTATTGCAGTTCTGTTTGCACTGTGTTTTATTTATTTGAACCCTCCCGCTGCCTTTCAGTGCAAACCTTTATTTTTGCCCGTGTTTGCAATGCTTGTGATGCTGTAAATTATTTTAATCAAATGTGTTTAAGTACTTTAATGAAAGAAGAATAAGAATTTGTTAACATTGGTTTGTAAAAGCTTTTGTTTGCTTTTGACCTGCTGGTTGTTTTTCAGTGTCTGGAGTTTTTACTTCTGAACTTGAACCTTTTTTTACCCCGCGTTGCTGCTTTGACTGAAGACACTATTCCTGTTCCTGTCTGTAGTCGTGTAAAAAGGGTCGTTGTCGCTGTGAGAGGTTTATCAGTCAGTGCTGCTACTTTTGTGTAGATCTGTGACCTAATTTATGATGCCTCGTTTACATAAAGACCATGTGGTTTACACAGGTATGCAAAGTGTGATAGTAAAGGCCTTTTTAAAAAGAAGGCGACACACAAACTAGGTTGCCTCAGTCGTCTCTCGTTGAATAACACTAAATCATTATTATTATTATTATTATTTCATTATACTGTGTTTTATATATGTAGATGGTCTAATTGGCAACTGATTCACCCAGTAAACCACTTTGCATGTTAGCTGATGTGATTAATTCATTTCACTTTTTATAATGTAAACTCTACTTATTTATAGAGCCTAACATTTTACAGTGTGTACAACATTCAACACCCTCTGTACTTGTAACTGGAAGGAAAACTGGAAAGGACTGAACGTGCAGTGTGTTCATGCATAGGAGGCAGATTTGTGTCATAGATGAGCTGGATTACAGTTACAGTCATATGATATAAATTCTGTGTAACAGCAAATATTGGATATAAACTGTTATCAAAATATCAAACTGATATTCTGATATTTTTGATTAGATTTATTAGTTGACAAACTACGACATGAGCCGACAAACAGGAAGCGGCTGAAAGAACTACAGTTATATGTTTCTGAAGAGACTCTGAAGTGAGCAGATGATGCAGGAAAAAATCCCCACAGTCCCAGTGAAATAAAACTCAGCTTAGTGAAGATGTTGAAGCTAAAACGGTGTTGGCCTTAACACGAATTGGTCTTTTGTGCACGTTTATTTTCCAGAGAAGCACGGCTTGTCTTTCCTGGAAACGTCAGCTTTAGACTCGTCTAACGTGGAGCTCGCTTTCCAGACGATTCTCACAGGTGGGTCTCATGTTTGTGGCTATTTTTTCTATTGTGCTTTGACCTTGTATCGATATGTGTTCTGATATTTAAGAGAAGTACCGGTTAATAAAAGTTTCTGGTATGCAAGTATGTACCTAACAGTATCTTACCTTTGCCACTAGATGGCAGCAAAATCCATCTAATTCTTCCTCTGCATCCACCCCTGTGTGCAGAAACACCACCTTGATCTTTTTTTAAGGTCAAAAACAGAAATAATTGCCACACCGAAAGACCAGTCGGTCCTGGGCGATGGCACAAATCCGCGATGCATCTACTACTTGTTCAAGAAAGCAAATGTGATGTGGGTTCGCAAATGTTTTCCTAAGTGAATGTCTATGAGCCGTTTCCCTAGGAGGCATATGGCCACACTAACAAGTGTAAGATTGGATAACATGGAGAAAAACAGCAATTGTTGTGACTCAGTCAACCCCTGGAGTGCCTAAAGGGACAATCCAACAGTGAGTGGTGCTTCCACTTGAATTGCCCCAAGGGCTATCAGCCTGCAAGTATGCACCTCTTCCAGTTTGTATTCTTTCTCTGCACAAGCATTTTGAGCCTTTCTGCCCACGCCACGGCTTTATCAGTAATTTCTAGTTCACATAAACGTCAGACCAACAAGCCCCATTTAGTTAACATCGGTAATTGGCTCATTAAGAGAGAAGAGTAACTGTGCATCAGCAAGCTAGTAAGAACTGAACTTTAGACCACTGGAGCAAAGAAGCCATCGCTCATGTAGCAGAGGATGGTTTTGGGTCATCAAGGGTCATCATCTATATATGCACTGCAGCTGGGGCTGTGTATGGTTCGTAGTAATGAGTCGCGTTTTCACCACCTGACACGTCACATCGGAGCGCCCTGCCTTGTTTTGCTTTAAATGTTCTTGCTTCACAGGCAGTTTTTATTTCAGGACCGTTTTGTTCCACATCTGGCTGCAGTTTAGTTAAAGAGGGAGTATGCAACAGCCAGAGGTGTTTGCACAAGTCCTGACCACTCCACTCACATCCAAGTTGAAATATTTTCACGTGGGCTTGATTGTTTTCAGAAACCATGATTGTGATGCTTTTGGTCAATAATTGTTATTGTGATTATTCGACACAATGATTCATAAATTAAACAAATGTCTTACGTTCATTGAACTTTAAAAAGTATGGGACTTTATGCATGTCTTTTCATTGGAAAATGAGGGGGACGAGATATGCGGGTTATCTGGTAGGGAGTGAGTTTTGACCGTAAGCCTGTATTGTAAGATCTCTCACTGTTCCCTTGCAGCCTCTGTAGAGAGGAGATATCTGTGAGTACCGATGGGAAAAGAGGCCCATGTGGTAGCAAACAATGTAGAGTTTATTATATATCCTGTGTATGCTTTAATTCAAATGTATTTTTAAAAAAAACAGGAGGTGAATCCTGTAGGAGGTTAGGTCTACACTTTAAGGGCCAGTCCCTTCCAGCCCACTGCCTCCATGTGCCACACACACACACACATGAGGAGAGCCAGCAGCCAACCAACACCTCGGTACCACAACGGTGAAAGCAGGCCACGTTAAAGACCATCAATAATCAGACAAAGAAAGCTGCAACTGTAGCTTCACATACGGAAACCAGACTGAAGGACCACTCAGCCAAACAACATTTACTTCTTCAGAAAGGATCTTTTTGTCTAAACATTGTCCTTCCATCCTCTTGGTTCAAACAAAGTGAGCGTTTAGGAAGGACACGCCAAAATGAGACCTTCCAGGTGCCAGCATACCCTCTGCAGTGGTCACGCTGCTCATTGGTGGGCCGTCATCACACAGATTCAGCCATTTATACTCACGTTTAGGAACAAGAAGCCGCTCTCTCCTAAACGATAGGCGTCGCCTCTCAGACAATATCGCGTCATAAGTGCTGGAAAAGAGGAGAAGTCAAAACCGGTGGCCAAGACTTTGTCGAGTTCTTTCTACAAACTCGAGTTTTCAAACAGTTGCCACCTCTCCCACTGTGTGTCAGTGGGTCGCTGGGCTTCTCTGCAGGATTATCATTAAAATGATGCTTAAAAACCTGCACGATCATAGAGGAGCACGGCCGGCCGGCCTGCCACAAAAATTGTGCAGTGACAGGAAGACCATTCACACCCGTATCAACACCTGTGGCCAGTTACCCTGGCTAACATACATGTTAGCTCCCAGAAGAACACGTAAACACAACATGGAAAAGGTAGGAAGGTTCAAAACCAGGAAGGGAGGTGACTGTGCTAACCAGTGAACCACTTGAGCCTTGAGATTTGTCAGTGCTCTTTAGGGGAAAAAACCCAAACATTTTGTAGTTTTATTCTTCCGTCATCTTCCCCTTAACCGATTCAGGGTCGCTGGGAGGCCTGGAGCCTATCCCAGCTGTGGGGCAAGAGGCGCACAGGAAGACCGACGACCATTCACACTCATATTCACACCTGCACGTCTTTGGACTGTGGGAGGGAAGGTTGGAGACCCGGAGAGAACCCACGCAGACTAAAACAAAATGTGAATCAATTATCTGTTAACATAAACACATAAAGCCAAAGTAGTTATTAAAATTAAAATCTGATTACTCTCACAGCCCCGTTTTGAAGTGCAGTAAAAGCAGATGGATGAAGAGAAGAACCGATGCTCGCTGTGTGTTGGAACGGCTCTTGTGTATCGCCTGTGAAACTTGGTCGCATTCTCTGCCTCTCAGCGTGAGCATGCAGGATCAGAGGGGCAGATCACAGTTCTTGCAATTTTAATATAAAATGTATTGCATCTTGCAGCTTTTGGGGGATGCCTAAATTGAGACTCGATTCTGCCACATGACATAACGATGCCAGTTTAGGATGGAAAGAATCCGTCGCTGCTGCCAGGAGTCTGGATAGAGCAGTTGTTGTTCAGCTTTGCCATGCTGCTTGTCCTTATCACAATATGTCCCACTGTTGGCTGGATTTATAGGCATCTACACGTAACTTACTCCCTTTCACCTCGCTCTCTCTCTCTCTCTCTCTCTCTCTCTCACTCTCGTCTCAGCCATCTACAACATCGTGTCACAGAGGCAGATGTCAGGACGCAGCGACTCCGACTTCTCACCAGCCTCCAACGTAGTGCCCATCACCGTTGAGCCCACCCAAAACTCATCCAATAAGGGCGCTTGCTGCCAGTCCAACTGAGACTTTCCCGCTGACCACCTCCTCCTTCACCTCCAGGCAAACGGGGGAAACAGCCAGATAGGAAAGACAGACAGATGGACAGGGAAAACAGAGACAGGTAGAGGGAGTCACTCGAGGACACTTTGTCCGATTTGTCTGTTTGGAAAACTCGATACAGTGTGAAGAGGAGGGACCAGTGAAGTGAAGTTTAAATAAGCAAGCGGGACATTTTCTGAGGGAGGATTGATGTCGCTGGAAAGAAACCGGGTAACTTGCGCTGTTCATTAAAGACGCACATGATCAGAGTTGATTTGCAATCTAAGAAAAAAAAAATTCATTCCTTTCGTGTCCTCCCTTTGAAAGCTCTATTTTAAAAGCTAGTAAATGGTTCCTTTCAGTTTCCCTCTAGAGGGATATTGGGCTGTAAAAATCCTCTTCCAAGAGACTGAATTGCAAGCTTCCTGTCACCGCTGTCCTTCCCATTTTCGCAAAATGTAGATTCTTTTGGAAAAGAATGTCCCCTTCTAATATTTATTGAACACTAGATTGATGTCTTGTTTGGCCAAAGGGTTTAGTCGGTTTATAGTTTCCACTCTGATTTCTTCATAGCAAGGGGAGCTCGCTCATTTTCTGTTTGTTTGTTTTTGTTTTTTAATGCTTTTGCCTACAGTCATATTTGTCTATGTTTAAGGGTGATGCTCCCTCACTGATGGAGGGGCGAGGGGCTCAGGCCGTTTTTCCTAAATGCACACCCTGGAATTTGGTTGGTTCAAGCTGTGTTCCACCGAGCCTCTCAGAGCAATAACATCCCTTCCCAACACTGACATGCAATTTCTTTTTTGATTGCTTTTGATCTTTGTTTGGAAGGCTTTCCTGCTCTGTGCACACTTTGTACTCCACAGATGAGTCATGCTCCTGCAAGCTTTGCTAAGCGTTAACTCTAAATGAGATGGGATAGCTGCGTCGCTAGTGGATGGGTTAACTTCCTCACACGGCACTGGCTCTGCCCGTGACCGTTTCACCCCTGCCCTGGACCTGTAGAGAAGGAGAGATCAAGGAATTGGGTTTAAATGCGCGGACAGCCCTGTGCTACCGCTGCCTGCTAGCGAGGATAGATGGCTGGATAATATTTCAGGGGATGAGGTAGTGAGGGCACTCAGCCCTGCCCTGCTCCCGTGGTCTCTGATGTACCCGAGATGGCTTGTTTTACTGTAAATGAAATCCTCCACTGCCTGCTCACCTACTCCTTTCCATCTCTCCCTGTACACTGTATGTAACTGGAACAAGACTCTGCCTTCTGGGATCTCCCTGAGGTCTGCCCTCACTTTCACTCATCTTTATTTCCTGTGGAAGGGTGGGCGGGGGGTTGTATTCGGGAGTCAGGATTGGGTTTGTTAGTATCTAATAGTTTAATAGATGAGAAAAGGGAGAAAGGACGGTAACGTTTGGAGGGGCTAGATTAAATCCAAAGGTTATGGACACAGACGGTGTTTATCCTGCTGATGTGTTTCCACATCAACACAGACTTCTGTTGACTTTGCAGGTCTTAATCTGGGTGGTGTTAGGTTAGGGCTTTTAAAACATTTATTCTAATATGTATATTTGGAGCGCATATGTATAAATAAATCTCATTTCTTATAGCCTGTCTCTGCTTGTGTCTTTTCAGGACTCTGTTAGACGAGGCCAGGTGGAAGTAGCTCGCTTCTTTATTGATAGAAAGGCAGCATTAATTGAGCGAGCCATGATTTTAGCTGCTTTGATTGCTTTGTGCAGAATATTTTATATTGACAAGGCTATATTTTAGTAAGCTAATCCTTAACGTACGCTCTAATTTAATACGATATTTGCACAGTGCTCCGGAATGACACGTTCCTCTGGTCACTGAAATTAAAATGTGACTATTTCCAACTCCTGTTTCACAGAGGGGAGGGGTGGGGGGGGAGGAAAATGACCGGTATCGATTGAAGATGATTTCATTTTTGTTTTATTAGAAACATTTACAATACATCTTGAATCTTGGAAAAATAACAAAGAACCAGAACTAACATGGCGCAGATACAATAATAATAATTATAATAATAAAAATGTCTCCAAAAAATGTAATTCACAAAAAAACATGTGCTATAAGAAATAAACCTGCAATATCACATGCCTTGTAGGGGCATGGCACACTGTAACAGAGTTCAAAGACTTCTTTATTATTATTATCTTGAATTTTTTTTTATTTTCCCATCCATCAAAGTTGACGGTCAGCCACAGAGGGCCGCGGCGGCAGCCCTCCTTCACTGTTCACAGAGAAACCAGAAACTATTGCCAGCTGATGCTGGCCCAAAAACTAATGCACTACAACCACTATTAGACCGGTATGAAACACTTCTACTGTGCTGGAAAAATTGGAAACGCTACCAAAGACAAACTGTCAGACTGCATCGGCCTCTCTGGAAACGGTTGCGAGTTTCACCAGCGGGCGCCACTTCAGTCCCCGACCTTTACATGCAGCAGAAAACGTGCATCTTTTTAGGCAAGTTTTTAAAAAAAAACTGTATCATTTCTTTTACAAACCACGAACTTTGAGTTAATTCCTACGTGTCGCAAGCAATCTTTCATCACTAAACGGGGAACCCGGAACGTTGACGTGGGGACTGAAATGGACTTTGTCTGGCTCCAAACTCAAGTCAACTTTCCACTTTCCAAAGAGGCTCCAACTATGAAAATCTACAGAGGAGAAATGGCCCAAGTGCTGCGCAGGCCTGCACCATTTCTCCCGTCTAAGTGACCATACAACATACATGCAAACTAGTACGGTAATGAATCTGTGTGTGTGTATATGTGTGCATCTAGTTACATAGATCTACTACACAGTGCACTGTTGTCCCCTCCTAGATGCCGCCACTTGAACTTCACCTAGTTAACCCATAAGCGAAAGCTTGTCTTTAAGCTGATGGTGCTCCTTCGTCGTTGACCTCAAGCTGTCTGAGTAGCAGATGTAGAAAAAGTATGAATGAAAGTGTGTACAAGTTACGCGTGGCCCTACTGGCGAGAGGGTCACAGCTGCTCATTCATCCCAAGCGCTGCAGT
>VUQR01031773.1:0-19448 GCA_015108515.1 Hemichromis elongatus | reverse complement strand
AGGCAGGTGCTGAGGAAGGCAACCTCTGTCTTGTTGTGCTCGGATCACCCTCTCTTTAATGATTTTCAACTGCTTCCATTAGGTCGTTGTTATAAAGTTCCTGCAGTGAAGACAAAGAGACATAGATTGTCTTTTGTACCGAGTGCTATTATCATAGTTAATAACACTAAACCATAAGGGTTGTTACCATTGCACATTGCACTTTTTTGATGATAAAATCTAGGTTGTTATCTCAGGCTTATATTATACTATTTTTGTGTGTGTATGTGATGTGTTTGGTTTTCTGTTTGTTTGATTTTTTTTTTCTGTTTGGACATACTGCAAATCAATTTTCCGTTAGGGACAATAAAGTTACCATTGACCATTGACTTCCCCACGCTTCAAATTCACTGTAATCCCCAAAGCCCCTCTGGACACATTGGGAAACCTCTTCCTTGCTGCCACTGTTACAAACAAAAGTCACAATTCTATTACTTTTATCAGAGTTAAAATATAAATACCTTTTATGTTAGCTGGCTTTATTTAGCAAGCAGATATTTCCATTTATATAGATACAGATATTAATTAAGATATCTTTAACACATTTTTTTTTTCCTCGATGGACCTTTAAAGACAAAGAAAGCCAGAACTTGTAGATGGAATGTCCCTGTAATTAACATTCTAGTCTCCCACCAACACCCTACAGGTAAGGGAGGAAGACAGAAACAAAAGAGGGTCTTTGATCCTGCAGTTCACACAAGGTCCACAAATTTAAAAATAATAATGACAATATTTTAACATTTCACTCCAACAGTAACATTAAATCTACACGCAGCATTGATATCATTCTGCCACCGTAAGATACAGCTGGCTTTGGTGAACAGCTAAGGAAATTTTAGGTCTCTGTGTAAATCCATCAAAAAGATTGGAAATGAAGCACTTTTTCTCTCGTCCTGAGTTTGAAATCTGAAGAAATCTGAGAGAAGGGCAGATTTCCTACGGTCAAACAAACATAATTCATGGCAGAACGGTAATAGGTAAGAAAAAATTCTTGAACCGTGGGCGTCAGGAGTGTCTGAAGATATACTGGTGAAAGCTTCATGTCTTAACGAGATATAACGATTCAAAAATGCGTCTCATTAGAGAATTCCAGCGGTGATTTCGAGCAAAGTCTCCATTGACTTTCTATGGAGAGTTTTCAGACTTTGTGTTGCTCTGAGTAGATTGTCAAAAACTCCATATCGCTCACAAAAATGAGAATGACATTTTCTGAAAGCCAGCAAAAATACCAATGTTTTGATGTATAATTTGTGGAATTTCAGGGAAAATTGACTGAGTAGCAAGAAGTTGCTCGGACATGAAGAGAAAATTCAGAAAGGACCCGTGGGCCACTGTAAGCCAGCTGCATAGCAACCATAACAAAGCATGTATTTTCTGAAAAATCACAATGTCACAACTGAAAACTTAAAGAGAGATTACATAAAAACGGTAAGAGATATGAAAAAGCTGAAATAGACGTAAATAGCCCAATAATTTGAGAACATTTTAAATTTTGAATGGAGTTTCTAAGTAAAAGTATGATGAAGTAGTTAAGTTTCAAAAACAAGCAAGTTTTAGTAGACTTTTGGAAGTTTCCCATTCATTTCAATTTGACAAAAAAAGCTTAATATTTAAAAAGCATAATAGTATAAAATAACAAAAGACATAACACCCAACTCCAGAAATAGCAGAATATTATGAAATTTGAATGGCGAAAATAGCACAAAAATTGTGGAAGTAGTTAAAGTCCAAAAAACGTATTATGTGTATTTATAATGGAGATGCTTAAGAAATGCAATCACAGGCTCTCATGCAAATGGTTCTAAATATGCACTAAGAGCAAAGCGCCAGTTGTAGTCTATCACATTTATTCACGGATAAAATTCTATTGTATACAGCTTTGTGATATCAATTTACACTGCCATTCAATAGAATAGTACTCTTATTGATGGCTTCAGCTGTGTTCCCCAGACTGGCTTTATGCATTGCTGCAAAGTAACTGAGGCAGGCAGAATATGATCAAGGCATCTAGACTGATATGTACACTTAATGTTTTTCAGAAAATCTGCATCTGCTGCCACCTGAACCCCCCATCACACACATGGTAAGAAAATGCTTGTGGTACTCCCTCCACTCTTTGTCATCTTCTGTCTTTTGCAGGATACCAGAACTGTTAACTAAATAGTTCAGTGAAATGCACAGATTTGATTGGTTGAGCACATATTGCAAGATGATTACACAAACTGTCATGTAGTTTGAGATAGTCACTGAATGGCAGCAATCAACCGGGATGTAAAAATTTGATTGGCTCATGGCCTAACAGCCTAAAATACTTGAGAAGAAACAGAGGCTAATTGAGTTCAAGTCATACACGAGTTAAAATGCAAAACCTGCTACCATAAATGAAATATGCACTAAGGTGTTGCTAGGTAACAGAGGACTGGGCTGTTTGCTTGATTGGTCACATTAGTCTGGACCATGTTGAGGGCAAGAGTCTTATGCAAGGGTCACTAAAGATGCAAAGTGGGGATGAACTGACCATGGCTTTTACACAGACACACATACACACACACACACACACAATCATGTGTCATAATTTCAGTGCTGTAGCACGTGACCTGGATCTAGGTGTTTCTTTGAAATAATGCTGCAGACAGACAACTCTCAGGAAACGTTTATTGGAGCAGTAAGTGGTTTTGATGAGGTTGACTGATGTGGCTCTTCTAACAGCTGCTTGGCTCTGTGATGTAAAGTGTCAAACTGTATAAGGCTACAGTCACAAACATCCAGATTGGCTACAAAAAAGAAAGCTGACTTCACACAGAAACAGAAAGTGATACAGTAAGTGACAATGAGCAAGTGGATGACACAAAATCTTTTCTGTGCAGAGTAGCAAACCTTGCAGTCACTGTGTAGGAGTGCTGATGTGAAGGAGAGAACTGAAACAGAGGCCAGTGGATGAGGTTACAGCCAGACTTTGTAGCTGCTTTTCTCTTCCAGCTCCTGTGGGCTGCTGTTAAAGCCTCATTAGGTTTTATAGAATCCCAGTTATGGCACATCAGATGAGGTTTTGGGGGTTGATTTAAACACACCAATAATTGATACAGTAAAATTTCATTTGAAGATATTATTCAGAGAAAATATTGTTTATGCACTTACTGGGTGTACTGCATGTATATTTAATTTAGTTTTTAGGTATTTTGTAGAAGCAGAGTGTGAAAAAGGGAATATATCGTATCTTAGAACCACTGGTAGAACTGCTTTTAGCAGAAATAACTTGTGATACTTAAACTCATCCACTTGGGACAGTAACTCGTCCTTGACCTGGAGTGGTCACCTCACCATTTTCGGACTGAGGACCATGGAGGTGCTGATTCTCATTCTTTCTGCTTCACCCTAAGTTGCAAACTGCTTCAGTGTGAGCCGGAGGCCACCACCCGTTGAAGCTAACAGAACCAAATCATCTGTAGAAAAAAAAAGCAGAGAGGTGATTCTGAGACTGTCCAAGTGTAAGCCAGAGCTACATTCTGTTTGTTCTGTCAGTACCTATCAGCTGCCACTGGGGTCCTACAGACGAAGCAAACCAGTTAGGACTCTTTCTTCAGCCTGGTGCCCCCCCACCATGACAGGTACCAACAACCTTGCGGCCACAACTAAGTACAGCAACATCAGAAAAGGAGGTAGTGAGCAGACTAATTGTCCCCAATCTCCTTCAGCATGCTGGCGAAGCGCTGCCGTATATGGGAGTTCTGCCAGGCGTTCCAGTGCACCCTCACCATACGTTTTGGCATGCCAGCTCTGCATTCTCCCCCGCCACCTGATTTAGCTCAGCACCAGGTGGTGATCAGTTGCAGTACCTGAAAGTAATTGTTTTTTGTATGATTTCAGTTTCTTGTTGTGGAGCAATTTTGGCACACTCTTCTCTAGAATCAGAATCAGAAAGTCTGTATTGTCATTGTCCCAGGTACATCGGAATTAAAAGTCCCTGATCACTGCATCATCTATAAAAATATGAAAATATAAAAAAATTTAATAACATCAATAAATAAAATACTTAAAGTGCTAATGAGAATGAACAAGTATAAGCAAACTTTCACATACATTTCCACACACATGCTTCACTCAGTGCATAGATCATTTTAAGAGTGGCATTGGACATTTTTTTCAGTAGCAGCGTTCAGACGTATTATTGCGGTTGGGTAAAAGCTGTGTCTGAGTCTATTTGTCCTTACATTGATTGCTCTGTAACATCTGTCCAAGGGCAACAGTTCAAACAAGAAGTGGCCAGGGTGTGAGGTATCTTTTATAATGTTTTGAGTTTTTTTTTAAGACAGCGGGTATTGTGTAGATCTTCCAGCATGGGGAGAGGGCAGCCAGTGATCAGTAAGCCAGCAGTGTTAATGACCCCTTGGAGTGCGTTCCTCTGAGACACGCTGCAGCTAGTGTACGAGATGCATATGCAATAGGTTAGTACACGCTCGATGGTGGCTCTGTAGAAGGACACCAGCAGTCTCTGGGTGATATTATTCCTCATGAGAATTTGTAGGAAGTACAGTCTCTGTTGGGCCATTTTTAGCAGCTCGGAGGTGTTTGCACTCCAAGAAAGGTTCTCCTCTCTGTTGACTCCCAGGAAGCAAAAGTTTGCCGCCCTCTCCACAAAGTCCCCGTTAATGATTAGTGGTGGGATCTTTACCTTTTTTCTTCTGAAATCTGTTATGTGTTCTTTGGTCCTTGAAGTTTTGAGGAGGAGGTTGTTGGCCTTACACCATGACGACAACTGTTCCACTTCATCTCTGTAAGTAGACTCGTCGCCCCTGGAGATGAGCCCCACCTTGGTGGTGTCATCTGCAAACTTCACAAAGATGTTGCTCTGCTGGACAGGAGTGCAGTCGTGTGTGTAGACAGAGTAGAGTTGTGGAATGAGCACACAGCCCAGGGGTGAGTGATGTGTGATGGCCAACTCTCACTCTCTGTCTACGGCCCGAGAGGAAGCTGTTGATCCACAAGAAGATGCTGTATGGAAGCCCCAGGTCCTGTAGCTTGACCACCAGTTTGTGCGGAAGGATGGTATTAAAAGCTGACAAGTAATCCACGAAAAGCAACGGCACATAGCTTCCATGCTCCTCCGGGTGTGTTACGGCAGCATGGAGTGCTGTGGCTATAGCGTCTTCCTAGGACCGGTTTGCACTGTAGGCAAACTAGTGGGGCACAGGGCTGCTGTGATGTGTCTGTGGACCAGCTTCTCAAAGCATTTCATTACCACTGGGGTGAGTGCCACTGGTCTGTAGTCATTCAGCCTGGTGATGTGGGGTTTCTTAGGCAAGGGGACTTTGCCTAAGAAGCTGATCTAAACAGCTGTTATTACGACAATGGTGAATTTACTTGGAAGGTGGATGGGCCTGCATTTGACAGTCAGATATTCTATGTCTGGTGAACAGTGGCAGTCTATGAACACTGTGTTGGTGCACCAGCTGTTGTTCACATACATACAGAGCCCCCCTCCTTTGCTCTTGTTTGGTCATAGTCCTGCATAGTGTAGCTCAATAGCAAAGTCCAGAATGGATTGATGTAGCCAGGATTCGGTGATAAGAAGGATGCATGACTGATGTAGTTATTCGCTGCTATTTGCAGCTTCAATTCATCCACCTTGATTGTGAGGGATCTGGCATTAGCGATAAATAGACTAACCCCTTAGACTGGGGAGCAGTGTTTTGAGTGGTTGCCTCCATAGCCTGGCTAGTGCGCCAGCCCTACAGCCTCGCCTTCTCCTTCTCTCTCGACGCCACCTCCACCCCGGAGGGATAACAATCCATGGGAAGTCTGGTCTCCTCGCTATTTCCACCAGTATCTTATGCAAGTGTACAAATTTGCTAGTCACACTTTCGCGGTAACTTACTCTGATCTTGAGGAGAACATGCGGGCTATAGATGTTATTCGCTTGACTGGTACACAAAACAAAACACAAGACGTACAAAAATATCCAAACGCAGCACTGATCGATGGAAAACTGAGCTGCTGCAACTACGTGCGCCGCCATCTTCTTACAGTGTTGCTTTAGTTTATTTTGGTTTGTAGACATTAGTTTATGCACAGCTCTCTAAAGGGTCCTTCGCGGGATCTCAGTCAGGTTGACATATGTAGTTTGAGTAGAACATTGCAAGAGCATTGCTTTAGCCAGTTTTGGCCACCCTCTAACTTTCAGGAATCCTGCAAAGTGTTCAGAATCTGAACTCCTTGCAGAATCTCAGAAGCTTCAAAATAAATCTAGATCATCACCCCTCCACCCCTCTTCTTTACTTTTGGTATGTCAAGCATGACTCACAGCCGTTCTCAGACTGATAGAGATCAACTGCCAAATTTTTTATTTTATAGAGATTTTATAGAGATACTTACTTACATACTTACTATACTTGCTGATGATCAGTTAATCAAGTGCATTTGATTAGGAACACCTGGTTACTACTTACCCTCTCAATCCCTTCTTTTTATTCCTTCGTTAACCCATTGGGTTTACCGCTGAGATGTTTGCTCGAGGTTAGTTCAGCATAATTGGCTATTTAATGATCCAGTCACTCACCTTGTAGACTCACTTACTCCTCCAGGGAGGCCTGAGTTTTTTTAGACTTTGCTTCATTAAACATGGTAAAAGGCTTACATGCATGTTAAGGTTATGTTGAGTTTAAACATTTTTGTTGTTTTTTAAATTTTGATGTTAAGCACACATTGCTAGCTGCTGAATATAATCATGTACTGATTTTGTGAATTTTCTGAATTTCTTGAAATATATTTTAAAGAAAATTTTACTTATGCGCAAAGGTTGCAGAGGAGTATGTGAACAGACTGTAGTAAGTGCAAGTTAACATTAAGTGCAGGTTAAACTGCAGTATTGTTGTACAGTTTACACTAATGCTAGATTTCTATAAAGCAAAGTTATGTATTTATGATTAGTACAATGGAAAAAAAAATATTACACAACTTTTATGACCCACTTCTTGAATCTCAGTTCAACATCTGACTACTCCCAGCCTCTAAGTAATGTTGCAAACATCTGTGGACAAGTCACAGCTTGTCAGTAACATACGCTAAGTTGTGCGCTTTACTCTTTTTTTCAAGATATTTTATTTTATCCAGAGATGTAATGATACAGCAACAAAATCAACCCACAGCCTTAAACATGTTCAAACAATTTTTTTACATGGACAAACTGTGATAAAAATGTCCAGAAAAAAAAAAAATCATATTAGGCCATTCCTCTCCACACACAGGCTCACTATCTTACTAACCTTTATGTTCCCCAGGAAGGCACTGGGAGAAGGTTAGGCTATTTATACTGATATTTCACAGTTAGTGGAAACATATGACAGAGCTTTTTGCTGACCAGAAGGCATCGAAAATCCACCCTGTTCTTAACTTTAAAGAACCTTCAACATTCTGTCAGCAAATCTGTTTCTAACCCAGTTCAACTCCAAAGTTAAAGAAAAAGCCTAGCCGGCTGATTAACTGAACATCAGTTTTTGCCAGAACATGTGTTTCAGGTAAAGGTAAGTCCAACCATGTTCAACCAGTACATGTAAACCTCCAGCACAAGTTTGGGCTCGCTTCCCACCAAGGCCTTCACCAGTGATAGTAGCATTTATGAATATAACCAATATTGAAGTTACCTGGCTATAATAAAATTGTGTGCACTGGTTATCATGTACTCACATAATTAATCTTTCTTGAACTTTGACAAAATAATTTGTGGTTTTAATTTATATTTTAAATGAATAGTGACTGTCACCTTGCCATAGACTAGAAATAACATAAAGGAAAACATGGAATTAGAGCAGAGGTGATAAAATCACCAAGGCACCCAAGTTAAAGGCAGGGATTATTACATTCAGTGCATGTGCAGATGTATTTTAGTTTTTATCACGTTATTAGTTCTTATCTATAATAAATGGTAAATGTAATTCACAATATTTTAACGAAATGTAGATTTGATGTTAATACAAACATTGTATAAAGATGCAAAGATTACCTGTAACTTGTTATATCTCACATTTGATGAGATATTTTATCTTATCTTGTTAAAACATATCAGTACCTGTACAAATCACTGTGCAATGCTCAGAGATGATGGGATTTTTTGGGTTGATAAGCTGCAAAGAATTAATAGGAACATGATTTGCAGAATCTGAGAAAATTCTGCTGTTTCATGTTGCTCTGAAGTATACAGTGCTATTGATAAGACTTTCAATATACTTCCTGACTGTGTGTGCGCATGTGTGTCATTATATAATACACAAATGTTTGTGAGGGATTTTACAGTATATGTGAACGCAATGATAGGAAATGATGGAGAGCAGGTGTCAGCAATCTCTCCATGCTCCCCCTCTTATCCCCTATTCACCCAGGCCGTTTCTATGGCAACGTATGAATGGATTGCCTCATGGATGATTGGTGCCAATCCACCAGTCATTGGCCTCATAATGGACACCCACTCAGGAAAATAATACTAAATTATCACAGAGCGAAGCCTATGACATACATCACGGAGGGATTAAAACTCTTGTTTCAGGTTTCATCCTGTTTTAAACTTAATTTTTTTAATTCCCTAAGACTAAACATATATGTAGACAGTAGTTAATAGTTTACAATCTGTAATTTTAAAAATGCCTCAGAGACTTTGACTCTGTGACTACTGTAAACTACCTGACAGTATATTAAATGATGTGTTTTGCATAAAATATAACAGAATAGCTAAAATGGCCTTTTGCTACAGCAACAATAGATTTTGTTACGTTGTCACTAAAGACAGCATCTTTTGCCCTACACTGACATGCATGTGATGACAGATTGCTCAGATTGCTAGCTTTGTACTTAGGACAGGGAATTGTAGTGGTCCACACAGCCTTTTGCAGTACAAAATGACTGTTCTTAGCGTGACAGCTGGAATCTGTCAACATGTGAAACAATTAGACAGTGTAGACTCGAGACAGATCCATGACTGATGACTGTGTAAGGATGTCTATTAAAGCAGAACATGCAATCATCACCATTTATCAGCAGCTAAACCACCCTAAAGTATAAAGAAGTGATCAAGAAAGAAAGCACAGCATTGACCAAAGACAAAAAAAAGATATATTTTATATATACATATATACCTGTTGCAGATGCATCAGAGGCATTGCTGTGTTTATACATCTAAACTGAGTGTAAGATATAAGGATAAGCTCTAATCAATCCTGGAAATTAGAGCTACGGTCTTTTGTTTATTAACACAAGAATAATAACTGTGGCTTTGTGTTTGTGTGCAGACCAGCCTTCTGTAAGTGAGTTGCAATAAGAACACATTTGTATGGTAATATCAGACACATCTAATGTTACAAGTTGTAGAATATTTGGGTTGTAAATGCTGATTTACCTTTATGTTGTCTGCAAATGTGATGATAACATTTGTATGTAAACATATTAATAATGGGCATAAGGACACTAGTACTGGTATCACATATTTTCAAGTTATGTTTTGGCTATACAAATGTGTAAAGTTTTATTGTATGAGTTTGTGTTCCATTTACATTCTGTAGTTTACGAAAAAATCATTTAATCTAGTTTTGTTTTCCAATAAATAAAATGATATAATGATGGTAGAGCAGTGAATGATGCAACTGAAGCTATCACTTGGATGTTAGGTAGGTTTTAATCTTATCAGTGCTTTAACAGATGCCTGATGGCTATTGTATGTGGTGATAGAAATCACACACAGATAAAAGATAATTGGCATGACACTTGTTTCATCTTTCTGCCCTATTTTATAATTCAGTGTTTAAGTTATCCATACATTAAACAATTTTATGCCCTTCCAAACTAGGGCAGTTACTACACATTCTTATGGAGCTTGCTGATTTTACAGAGAAATTTAAATTACAGAATAATACATTTTTTAAAAAGTCAAAGAATCTTCATGATAAATATGGTAGCTTTCATGAGCTTAGCACAAATGTTTAATGAATGCTCAATTTCACTAATTGTTGAGCTTCAAATTACCAGATGTAAGAGCTTAAAACAAATAAAGAAGCAAAAATACTCATATCAGCTAAAATTCTGACGGTTTGCGTTAAGACTCATCGTAGTCCTACGGCAAACAGATGTTGTTGTATGTCTCTTTCTTACCATCAGTTCTAAAAGAAAATCTCAAGACGTCCTTCAATGCCAGTGTAATCTGCTTCCTTTTGCAATAGTATCTTTTGACTGTCTTCAAGAAAAGGCAGGCATTTCTTCATATCAAAGCTTCTAAACAGACATGTAGTTTGAGGAGCAGATGTGTAATGACATCGCTCTCAGGATGGTTGCCTGTTTGGCTAGCTTGTGACGTAGAGTGACAATGACAAGTGAAAAGGTTCCAGCGGGTGTTTTTGTGGATGAGCCACCCGTTGAAGCAGAACACAAAGGGGGGCCGATCTAACCTTGCCTGAAGAATCTACAGGCTTTTGAATGGGTGCGGTTAGATAAAGTGTAATATATTGTGACACATTATAACAGAACTCCTTGAATTAAGAGAAAGTTGGAACAAAGAAAGTTAATGAAACTAACAACCATGATTTGAAGAAGCCCAAAAAGCTGAAATAAAGGGAAGGACAAGAAGATAATCCTGGGAAGCCTGAGGGAGGAAACAACAGGAGACAACTTCACCAGGACAAAAGATCAAGCTATACAAACTATACACATGCAGAGGACTGGTTAGGGATTAGGGATTAGGACTAAGACAGACACACGTAAAGAACACAGGTGAGAACCATTAGACAGCCGAAGATCCAAAATCCGAAACAAAACATACCATCAAAAATATCAAAATAAAACAGGAATTGAACTAAACTAATAATAAGGCAAGAAGACCTTAAAACGTGCATCAGCTAATTCCACCGATTGCACTATGAAGCGAGTTCACCATATCTGGCTTCCCTAGGATCACCAATTAGGCTAAGCTGTCGCATGAAGGTGGTTATCAACTGTATAAGCTGGCACAGGGTGTTCCAGTGTAGCTACAAGCATGTTAATGTGAAAGGGGTGGTGGTTGCACATCCCGTCACAAACATGGATAAGTCTACTGGCAGCAGAGAAAGTGATCTTGCACAAAAATATAAAACAATGGTAATTGGAAATGTACAGAGAGGTCAAGCAACACAGCTGCTGCAACAGGAGACTGTTATTTAATAGAATAATAAAGAAATTAAAAAGAAATACAAAAATTCAACCAGCACAAAAATATGAAAAACAAGAAACACGGTAACATTAAAACTCAAACACAAAAGTAGAAACTAATACGTAAAATAAAATCATAATGAAATCAAAGAGTAATTAAAAAACAGCAGAAAAAACCAAACAGAAATTAATACTAAAAGAAAAACAAGAATCCAAAAACTCTAGAGTCCTAGAGTCAGTTAGATGCAAGTTTATGGTTTTAATGTCCAGGGGGTTACATTTTTAAAAACGAACGGCCAGAATCAAAGCAAAGAGTCAAAATCAAAGACCGAGATATATTTATTCTGACTTTGTATTTAAAGGTCAAGCTTTTTAAATGATTGTACTGTCGGAACTCAAGGTGTCCTTAATTACACGTTCCCTGCCTTTAAAAAGCCCCGTCTTTCAAACTTCATGAACCCAGCTTGTAACTCAAGGTCACCATGCAAAACAGCAGTCTTAAGCCTAACTCAACATCACTGTGATGATATCTGTTTGACATTGTGCAAAAAGGACAATTACAAGGCTGGCCTTGGCTGGCTCATTTTTCCACTCCATCTGCAACCTTTCTGCAAACAAATTAGTAGAACTATAAATGTATCTAGTCAAATACATGACGTAAATCCCTAAATGCTGATGAAATGGAAAAGGCTGAATTGTAGATTATTCAACAAATAACCAAGTCCTTTGCTAAGAAGAGTATTCAGCTTTAGCACATAATTGAAGCCGGCCCACTGCGGCTGGCCAACTAATTTCCCCAGCTTTCATACCCAGTGCTGATTGCTGAGTGGAATCAGTTGCAACCTAGCTCCACAGGAGAAAAGGTGTGGTACGTGCAGCAGCAGAAGCTCATTCAACACAGATGAGAAGGCAGTTAATACCTAGAGAAAATGCTGATGTTCTAATACCTGTTGCATGAAAATTAGATTGCATTGCACATGTTGGAACATAAATATAACTCCTCTCTTACTATCCAAGTGAGAAAATGGGTATGATCCAGGATAAAAGTCTTCTCTACTGTGAAAATGTGACTCTTAAGGAAAATCACTGACTGTATCCAAAGTGAGGTATCTTATACTTAGTCAGTGGACCTCAGGTTTTATAGACAGATGGATAATTTAAAAGAGTAAGAAGAAATTGAAATAAAGGCTGGGTATTTACAGACTTTGATTTAAAGGGAAAAAAAACAAAACAATGACAGGTACATTTAGTAGCTTAAAAGGAATCAGAGATAAAAGAAGCAGTAAAGGAGAAATAGGTTTGCAGTGAAACTGAACAGTGTGAAAATAGAAAAAAGGACAACTTACAAAGTAGAAAACAGAGGAGGGACTGGAAGGGGGCAAGCCAGTTTAAAATTATCAACAGCTAGGCACTGCTGCTGGCTTAACTATGGTATGTCTACATCACTGAAAGTTTATCACAAACAGTGCTGACAGTTCTGGCTGCCAGGCTCCGACTGACGTACTTTACTCATAGCGTAGGGTGGGGGACAGAGGGAATAAAGACTGAGATAGGAAAACAAGGAAAGGAGACTAGAGAAGGTAAAATAATGGAACAAAAACAATAGAGGAGGTGGGAAAAAATGAAGGGAGAGTAAAGATGAAAGCAAAAAAGTGAGCACAGCTAAGGGATTGTAAATGTCAAAAAAATGAAAGAATGACAGGATAGAGACCTTAAATAAATACAGATGTTTACATGAAGTTAAATCAATGGATCCTGGACTAGCACAATAATGATAATAGTAATGATCAGAGCAGGATGGTAGGTGCAGCTGATGCTGTGGACAGGGATGGAAACGTTTTTGTTGTCATTCATTAAACCAGGTGTTAAACTCACCCATCAGAGATGTCACCTGGGGATAAATACAGTCAGTTAGGACAATCTAATTAACTCTATATTAGTTTAATTATCTACAGCATGATTTCCATTTCTCTGCAATGCCCTAAAGTATCTCATTGCATGCAACTGGAATGAGATGCTTCCATTCGTGCACGATTGTCCCCAAATCTGCAACAGACTAATTAACTTTTGGAGGGGTGTAGCTTTATGTATATTGGCTATATAAGCTCCACTGTGTCAAAGTTGTGCAGCAGAGTGTAAGTTTGCAAAGCTAAAGGTTTGGTTCCAACAGTTATTTCCACTCTTCAAACTAAATAAAATACTCCATGTATTTATAGAATTACAGAATATTTTCTAGCAAATGTAAAAGAAAGAACAGCAAAAATATATATATATTTATTTGTAATATAAATATTCTTTTGTTTTTTGTTATTATCAATGACTTGCAGATACTTCAATGATATTTTTGTGTTTGTGTATGCTTAAATTTAGTGCAAAAACTAATTTTATTTTCACTTTTTAAGGGCATCATTTGTTGCTGAATTGTCTGCCACTGCCATCTGCTGTATCATGCCAACAGGCTCTACAGTCCATCACAGAACATGCACATCAAAATATCTATTTACTGTTTATCAAGCAGTGTTCACATTTTTTAGCATCAAACTGTTTTCTCATTGACTGTCCACCAAAAACACAAGAGGTTTTTTTTTAGCGTGTTATTGTGTGAATGGTATAAAAAAAGCTGTGTGCAGATGAGAGCACCTGCAAGAAAGTGTCCCCGTTTTCCTGACACTCAACCATATAAATAGCCAAGATGGCACAGATGCTGTGTGGGACAAAGCTTGCTTCAAGCCCATTACACTTGCCATTTTTACCTCCGCATGTTTTTGTGGCTGTTTGTTTGGTTCTTTGTGTATCAGCAGGGGAATAAAACGAAAGTGGCAAACGGAGAACTTATTAAAATTTGGAGTGGAAATTGGCTTTGGCATTCTGCGATTGAGCTATACTTCTCTAAAAGAACAACAGACAAGACAATATTTTAAACTTAAAAACCCCAGTATAGAAACTCTACTGACAGGCATTAAAGTAACCTTCATGTTTGGTACTTTTGGAGAAACTAATGATTTTACCACATTCTTAACTTGTCACACAGCATTATATCTGTGTGCCATGCTGTTATACTTAATTGACATTATATCAGTGTCTGTGAATATGTACCCATAAAAACAACAAGAGCACAAGCAAGGCAGGAGACAAATGACTCAATGTGCAAGCAACATTCATCAACTCACAACAGCACAACAGAATCAAAGAAGGTGACTTGCTGACAGTACAAACAGAAATTAAACATGACGATTATCCTTTCAGCAAGTTAAAAAAAAAACAAGCGCTCAACCCACATCCACAAGGTCTTTAGCCTTTCACCACATTGCACTCTCAGCAGATTAGATGCACTTCATACATACAGGAGCAAAACGGATAAAATTGCCTCGGGCACCGAATTAGGACCAAATGAGCCTCCTCTCCAGCTATGTTATTTCCGTGCAGCCACTCATGGAATAGTAAACCTAGTAATCCACTCTTTATCGCAAAGCACATCATTATATGTTAATAGCCTATCCGTGTTGACACACCATTAGGCATAGGAAATTTGGTTAATGTGCTATACTGCTGTTTGTAGATTCAAAGAAGTCTTTACCATCTCTGGGGATGCAGATAAAATACAATGAAATGAGAACTAAAGAAGTGAGGTATACATCTAACTCTTTTGTTTCTGTTTTGTTTATGTCATTAATGCTAAAACTATATTGTGGATGCAATGTTAAAATGAGTAGTAACAGTCATTATTCTGATTTGATGATGATAGATGAGTACTGACATGACAATGTCACTAATGGAGTACAACTGCACCATGTCATTCACCTTCTCTCTCTCCCTCTCTCTCTTTCTCTCTCTCACACACACATACACACAAACACACAAGCAAATGAGAAAAAAAGAAAAACCCAGGAGTGGGTTGAAAGTCGGTGACAGAATACTGAAAAAAGGAAAGGAAAGCAGAAGAAGAAGAAGAAAATGAGAGAAGACAAGTGGGAGAGAGGCAGCAAAAGAAAGGGAAATGGATAAAGTATAAAATTAACCTCAACAGGTCTAGAGGAGAAGGGGTTCCTCTAGCTTTGAAGCTCCCATCCATGTCTTCTTCATCCCACCTGGCAGACAGACAATTCAGACACACTTCAGTTCACTCTGCCAACACCGGAGGCACCTTTGGCTCGCTGCTTTTTGAGTTGCATAACTGAAGTTAAACTGATTTTCACATAGGTGGAAAAATAATTCCGAATTGAAATTTGACTCCAGTAAAATCTTTGATGAGAAAAGTGAGATGGTTTTAAATGGCATTACGATTTAGCACATTTTTGATGCAGCCAGTCACCAAAATTACCTTTTTCAGTGGTAGATATAAAATCAGGTGAATTTCCAAACAGTTGAGTGCTCTTTAGAGTGATAAATAGAGAAATGCTCTAGGTTTTTTTTTCTGTTATTTTTTGTACCCTCTATATTAATGGATGGTGACTATAAATGTATGCTGCTCCATCTTCAGGCTATTGAATCTCTTTTTATACTCTCATGCAAACTCTATTTTGCTCTCCTTCTTCTGATAATATTTGGATTCTGTTCACTGGAAGGATTTTTTTTAATGTTGCCTCATTTTAATCCCATATAGGAGGGGCTTAATACTCCTTATAATTATTTTGCACGTTTTTCATGTGTGGATATATGTGAAGTCTCTGATTGATTTTTTTTTTTACATAATTGCCATGAAAATTCATTCACCACATGTCTGTTTTCATTCAAATTCAGAAATAGTTCTTCCAACACATATTTCAGCCAAACTTATTAAAAACGATCCATACTGTAGAAGAGCACATTAACATATTAAACATATCAGACAATATTTCCCCCCAAACCCTAAAATTAGACCAGATTCTTATCAGATTACCAAATGCTTCAGGGACCTCTTCTCCTTGATATTAATTTTATTTTACACTTCATTCAGAGAGAGGGACAGAGGGATATAAATAGAGGGAGAGAAAAGAGACAAAAATAGGATAACAGAGAGAAAGAGAGAGGGAAACAAAGATATATGTAGGGGGAGAAATAGGAGAGGAAAATTGGAGAGACGGACAATAGAAGAGAGACTCATGGGGTAGAAGCACAGGCCAGAAAAGAGTTTATTCTCTAGAGTAAAGTAGGTCCTTATGAATCTAAGTAAAGCAGAAACACTTTTTATGTTTCAGTTTGCATCATCAATCTATCCATGACTGCTAGGACATAATTTTGCCCTCCATCGATCGACACAAACCCCTGGTGAACAACTTAAAAGAATTTATTTATTAAGTTTTGACGACAAAATTTAAGAATGACCTTCCTGTGTGATGTCAACCAAAAGTCACCCTGACCTCACGTTCATCCCATTTCTGTGATCGCACTCTCGAATGGCTGGAGGGAATTTTATTAAACGTGGAGCAAATATTTAGTTCAGTTCATTTCAATTCAAATTTATTCATATAGTTTCAAATCACAACAGTCACCTCAAGGCAATTTATACCGCAGGGTAAACCCCCTATGATATAGGATGGAAAACCCAGACAATTAGGTGATAGTGGGAAGAAAAAACTCCCTTTTAACAACCTTTGGCTGAAACAGGCTCATGAAGGTGTATCTACCATGACTCGTTGGGCAATGAGGGGAAAGAGAAATTAAAAATAAAAGGGAAAGCATAGCAAGACAATACAAAACACAAATTACAAAGACAGAGGATGAAAACAAGTGTTGTATGAACCCATGGGGAGTGGGACAAAAATGTTTAGTTCATCACTGGAAGTGTTTCACCAGCCTGAGCCAAGTATGGTATAACTAAGAGATGTTTCAAAGACACCGGATCCAGTAAATTTATCAAAATGGAAAAGTTTTATGTCTAATCTTAAAATTACAGAAGGTGTCTGCCACCTGAATCTTAACTGGAACTTAAGATTAATAAGGATTTACTGCTTTGCAATTTCCCCATTAAACATCAAGGTTACTAGAATCGAATAAAGTACATTACTGGCAATAACTTGAGAAACCAAAATATGTCTCACACATGTGTTATAGGGAAAACATGATGACATTTAATACCCAAAAGGACAAAAGTTACATGTGGGAAGATATGGTTAGCCAATAGTCATTAGGCAGAATTTCTAACATTTCTAACATATCTACATTTCCTGTAGATATGAATACTCATATGCACATCAAAAATGGAAATTCAAAATAAACACTAAACACTATTGTATGTGAGGACATGTTCAAAACACTTAGTTGTAATATATCCCAGTTTATGGTTAATTGTGCTTTTCTGTAACATTTTGTCTGTCCTCCATGTGATGTTCACTCTCTCTCTGTGGTATGAACTTAATACCTGAAGTCTTATTACAATCTATTTATAGCAATAGATAAGAATATTCAAAGGGTGACAGTTTCTTATATTTTCACAGTTTGACCATAAGAGTTCCAACAGAAGCCATAAAAATATTTCAGAGTTCAAATTAGATTGTTAACCTCAATTTCTCTGTGCTTTACAGTGGTACAGCAGGGGCCACAGGTCACAACCATGATAGGGAGTCTCCTTTTAGTATAGCCAGCAGTGTTTTTTGATACATATCTTTATGACATCTCTCTTTCTCCATCTTTCTCGTCATCTCTCTAGCTCTCTTCTTGTTCTTGTTCTTCTTGTTCTTCTTTTTCTCTTTAACCATCATCATCACCTGGCCAAATACGTAGTCAATCCTTTGGATGATTGGTCTGTGCGAAGGCCCCGAGCTTAAATGATTTGAAAAAACAAGAAATGACAAACCCAGCACGTCAACTGTGTGTGTGCACATGTTTGTGTGCGTGTGTGTGTGTTACTAGCATCACTGTGACATTTAATTAAAGTTTATTAAACAGAACACAGAAAAAGTCTTTAGGACATGTGCTGATGAACATTTTAACTCAAACAATTAAGATGTGATTGAATTGCAGACATTTAGATGTAATTACAGCTGTTTTACAAAGCTTTGTGCTAAATTCCTTTATTATCCATGAAATATGAAGCATGACACAATATCTGAAATAGATTTAAAGTGCTGAATTTATGAGTTACAGTTTTTTCTTTAGGTTAAAAAATCAAAAGAAACAAAAGAAAATCTTAGACCCCTTAAAATTTTGGGCTAAAGACTTTATACATGATACTTGAGCTTCTTTGTGTTCCTTATGGGGACCGGAGGGAGGTGCATCACAATAAAAAATCCATTCAGGAGTAAGGAGGTGACTGAAGAGGATTCACCATATTTAAAATGTTATGAGAAACATTACAGTTGTAAAGAAAGATATGAATGTACACATATAGAAAGCTATTATTTTATCTCAATGCAATTCAGTATAGTGAAGTAAATAAATTGAAAAGTCACTTAGTGTGTAAGATATTACTGATATTATTCAGGATTAAATCACAAACTTGTTTTTCAACCATCTAGTCTATACAAGGTTTTACATCTCTTTAAAGGATAAGAGACAAAAGATAAGAGGCCATCGGCTGGATCATACTTCTATAAGACTCTAGATATAAATGTTATATTCCAGCCTTAAATTTAGTCCACATCCTTCATCTGCAAACTTCTCTTTTAAAACATATATTATTTTGAAAAAGTTGCAGCTATATATATATCTATATCTATATCTATATATATATATATATATATAAAAAAATTCCCCACTCGCCCCTGCATGTGGTCAATCCTTCAAGCTCGGGTCCTCTACCAGAGGCCTGGGAGCTTGAGGGTCCTGCGCAGTATCTTAGCTGTTCCTAGGACTGCGCTCTTCTGGACAGAGATCTCCGATGTTGTTCCAGGGATCTGCTGGAGCCACTCGCCTAGTTAGGAGTCACTGCCCCTAGTGCTCCGATTACCACTGGGACCACCGTTACCTTTACCCTCCACATCTTTTCAAGCTCTTCTCTGAGCCCCTGGTATTTCTCGAGTTTCTCGTGCTCCTTCTTCCTGATGTTGCTGTCGTTCGTGACTGTTATGTCAATCACTACGCCCGTCTTCTTCTGTTTGTCTACCACCACTATATCCGGTTGGTTAGCCACCACCATTTTGTCCGTCTGTATCTGGAAGTCCCACAGGATCTTAGCTCAGTCATTCTCCACCACCCTAGGGGGCGTCCAGGCCATACTCAACACAGATGTTTCTGTATACAATGTAGGCCACTTGGTTATGGCGTTCCATGTATGCCTTGCCTACTAGCATCTTGCACCCTGCTGTTATGTGCTGGATTGTCTCAGG
>VUQR01031771.1:0-12539 GCA_015108515.1 Hemichromis elongatus | reverse complement strand
GGGTGGTCTGCAAAGAGCTCTAGGATCCATCCACAGGGTTTGCAGTGCGGCTCAATCGACGGCTGCCACACCACTAAGATGTTTTCAGAAATATGCAAGTTGGAGATATTGGATGATATATTACTACTAGTATAATACTTGTAATTGTGTAGCAGACAACAGTTTGATAAAGTGCTATGAATAAAAAAATGAAACCAAAGGATTAGATTCTATTAGTTTTAAAGCGATTTACTTTACATACCGGCAATAATTCAGTCACTGAAATTATCCATGCAATTAGCTAAGTAATTCCTAAATGCGTGTAGATTAAAGAAAATTATTTTACCTGGATATGATTGTCTCTGATGAGCCTAAGGTACAAAACATGCCGGCGATGACGGTAAGGGTTTTCTAGCTCCTCCAAAATTAACAATGTACAAAAAAACCAAAAAAACAAACGGTGCGACATTTTTGGGTCTATTTTAAAGTTGTGGCGCTAGTGACCGGAAAAACAAGGAAGTAGGGGCGGACTTGAACGAAGGCAGGCAGTCTAAAGCTGTTTTTCTGTTGTATACCCATTGTTTTTTTTAAATAAAGTTTCTTTGGGGAAAAACAAGGGGGCTGTCCACAGCTGCTCACTTCCTGACTACCCATCCTTCGAAGACACTACCTACGTGATGTAGGCAGTTAGGATCCTTCAGAGCATCCTTCCCCTGAATTCGAACACAGCTACTGTTCCACTAAAAACCAGGTCTGCTCACACACAGTTGGAGCATCATTATTAATTGAAAATTGGCTGTAAACTTTGGAAAGCAAAAGCTGTTTTATTTTCAACAGCATAAACCTTTACCAATGTCTGGACTGATTTTTAGGGGTAAGAAAATCCTCCATCCATTCTTTTCCGCTTATCCTTGTCAGGGTTGCGGGGGGCTGAACTCTATCCCAGCTACCATTGGGCAAAAGGCAGGATGGACCCGGGACAGGTGGCCAGACTTTTAAAACAGAGAGACGGAATCATTTGCACTGACACCTATTGGCAATTGAAAATCACCAGTTAAGCTAACCCCACTATTGCATATCTTTGGACTGTGGAAGGAAGCCGGAGTACCTGGAGAGAACACATGCAAACACGGGGAGAACATGCAAACTCTACATAGAAAGGCCTCGGCCAGGTGGTGGAATCGAACTCAAGACCTTCTTGCTGGCAACGTGAAAAAAAAAATTCTGATTATTATTAAATGGGACAATCAGGAGGTTTTTACCTTTACAGCAGTGTATATGATAAAAGTAGTAACTAAGATAAAGTCAAGACACGGCATTACCCTTTACCACTCCATGCTTAATTTAATATACAAATGAGAACAGCCCTGCTGTTTAAACTGTGTGATGACACAGCCTGTCACTCTTAGTGTGTCTTTTGGGACTTGTGCATCATGCACTGTTTAGAGATGGGTCTGTCACTGACCAGTTGTCAAATATGTTTCAGGTTTCAGTGTTGTACATATAAACAGTGTAGCCACATTTACCCGTAATGAAATTCTTTGGCTCATGCTCTTCAGCTTTACAAGTGTGAAGTTATATTAAAGAAGAAAATAACAATAATAATAATAAAAAAAAATAACAAAATACTAAAGTATTAAATATTAAGAGAATTTGAGACAATTGTTTGGTATTTACAGTTGTGCAAAAAACTTGTGCAGTGAGGATTTAAAGTTGTTTAAAGTGGCAGTGTGTAGATTCTAGTAGTTGTAGTGAGTGTGTAATGGTGTGTGCAGAATGTCAGCAGTTTAAAAGCCTAATGGCTTGTGGGTAGTGTGGGTCTGGATGCTCCTGAACCGCCTGCCGGACGGCAGGAGTGTCAAACGTCTGTGGCTGGGATGACTGGGATCAGAGAGGATCCGCTGCTTCTTCCTCATGCAGCGCTGTCTGTAGAGATCCTGCATGGCTGGCAGTTCAGTCCTGGTGATGCGCTGTGCTGATCTCACCACCCTCTGCAGAGCTTTGCAATCTCCAGAGCATTACAGCTGCCATACCAGGTGGTGATGCAGCCACTCAGAATATATTCATTGGTGCATTGGTAGACGTTTGTAAGTATTCTGGAGATCATGCCAAATCTTCTCACAGCCGCAGAAAGAAGAGCCGCTGTCTTGCTGCTTTTGTGACCACACCAACATCGTGTGACCAACTCAGATCCTCGCTGATGTGATGCCCAGGAATCTGAAGCAGCTGACCTCTGCTCCTTTGATATTGATGGGGGTGTAGCCTCCTCTCTGCAGTCTCCTGTAATCTACGATGAGCTCCTTGGTTTTGCTGATGTTAAGCAACAGGTTGTTGTTGCAGCACCATGATGTCAGGGCTCTCACCTCTGCCCTGTATGCTGTCTCATCTCCATCAGAAATTCAGCCAATGATGGTAATGTGTCATCTGCAAATTTGATGATGGTGTTGGAGCTGTGTGTTGCTGTACAGTCGTGGGTGAACAGGGTGTACAGCAGGGGGCTGAGCACGCATGCCTGGGGGTCACCTGTGCTGAGTGTTAGTGTGGATGAGGTGACGCTGCTGATCCAAATTTGTTTGTGTTTGGTTGTCACATTCATGGCTTAGTGGACAAGACAGCCTATTAAATGTCCATTAAACCAAACTAAGTTAACAAGTTCAACTTGATTACCTCTGCTGTCGTCCCATGATGAACTCTTCTGTCTTTGTTGTCTAAACTTAACCGGCGTGAAAAACCAGGTAAGCTGTGGTATAAATAACTAGCTTCCTTCATGCACCATCCAGGATGCAGTTTCCTTATCTGACTTCACTTACCCTAACATCAGCAATCAGGCTAAGCAGTCATGCAAAAGTAAAACTTTTTAAGTCAACCTGGGGTTGAGGTTTCCCAATCTACACTATATTGCAAAAAGTATTCACTCACCCATCCGAATCACCGAATTCAGACGTTCCCATCACTTTTATGGCCACTGCTGTATAAAATTAGGCATACAAACACTTGACAAAAACTGAGTCTCTCAGGAACTCAGTGAATTTCACCACTGTGATTAGGATGTACACCGCCTGTATAAAAAGTCCAGTCATGAATTTTCCTTGTTAGTTAATATTCCACAAAAAACTTGTCTGGGTTTGGCGGCTGCCAGAATGGTGCTTGTGTAACTGCGTTGTTCTAAGTGTAAAGTTTGGTGGAGGGGGATTGTGGTGTGGGGTTGTTTTTCATGACTTGGGCTTGGCTATTTGGTTTTATGAAAGAAACTCTCAATGTTTCAGCATAACAAGACATTTTGGAAAATGTAATACTCCCAACTTTGTGGAAACAGTTTGTGGATGGCTCCTTCTTCTTCCAATATGACTGCACACTAGTGCACAAAGAAAGGTCCATAAAGACATGGATGAGCAAGTGTGACATGGAAGAACTTAGCTAGACTGCACAGAGTCCTGATCTCAACCCAGTGGAAAGCCTATTCTGCATTCACAAAATACTGGTGTGTGTGAAGGCACAATACTTTTGGCAATATAGTTTATATACATGTAAAGGCACGGAGGTCTCAAAATAAAGCATTTTGTTAATGATACATGACTAGAGAACGAAAATTACTATTGTGGTCCGGCCTTTAAGACTATTTTACTGGCATTGTGTAATATTTTACAAGCATCTGTAACTTAAGGTATTTTTATCGCTAAAACATTTTCTTTTATTTCTGGTATTTTTTACCGTGGAGCTGTCCAGCCTAGCCTACCAGTAAGACAGCATAACATGAGACTTGAGATGGAAAAGGCCTTGGTAATTTGATAACGATGACTGTGGAGAGAAAAACAATTATAGCACTTGACACCATTCATTCAGAATGATAAAAATGTTTAGTGAGTAAAGTCCGTATGTAGAAAATGCAGCAAAGGACTGAACTATTCCCTACATTCAACTATGCAGACAAAACACAGTTTCTGCTGTTCAGCTAACTTACCACTTAACTTAAAGAGCAAAACTACTGACTTTAAATGAACTAGAAGCCTTGAAGATGGGTAACAACACAGGGCAGTGCTTTTCACAGCAAAGATGGGGAAAATGTTTGCATTCCCTGGTGGGTGTCTCAACGTAAAGTATTTATTCTAGTGCAAAACCACTAAAGTAGGTAACGTGCTGGGAAACAGTACAAATGTTTTCTGCTTTTCTTAAGTATCAGCACTGTTGATATTCACACTCATAGCGCCTGTTAATGATCTTCAACACCCACTGTTCAGCACTTCCAGCTCTGAGGTTGTTGGCAGTGTCACTGAATCAACTGCAGGACCTTAATGTTTGCCCCCACATGCTCCTCTTCAAGTCTTCCTCTCACTCCTTCCCCCGTTTACAGCAAATCCTTCATTTCTGACCAGTGGGTGTTGGAATTCTTCTCATGTCAGGTGGCGTGGGTCAACTTGGCTCACTCTGACATGTTTCATTTACTTTAATGTAATCTGTGGGTTCCAGGGAAATGCTGTAAATGTGCATGTGTGCTTTATGATCCTCCACCTTTGTCTCCAGCAGCAGGCAGAGCGTGGCAAACAAAGAAGATGTCGGTTCCTTTCGGCTGTCTGGGTGAATCTGTTTGTACACCTGACACAGATTTCCCTTCATTACCCCAGCGTACACACAAACATCTTTTCAATACTCCAGGGGGTCACTGCTGGTGATTCTCTCACTGTCAGTTCAAATGACCTGCTATTTTGCTTTTACACCTCCAGTTTATGAGACCTCAGCAGCAACACTATTTAACTGTGCTACGTCTGTCATGCACTGGTTTTTAAAGGGTCTCTGCACTTTGTGTTTTGGGAAAGGATATGTCTTATCTGTTCTGCATGCAAAACAAGTGCTATAGCAAAAGCCACACACAAATGAGGTAGAGACAGATTGGGTGAGAGTCACAGCAGAGGTCTGGGTGTAGCGCCAAAAGATGGGAGGTTGTCCTTGTCACTGTTTAAGGAGTATTTGCTCTCTGTTGTTATCTCGGCCAGGACTGGTCTATTGGATTTTGATCTAGTGACTGTGAAGAATATTTGACTACAGTGAACTGTCATGTTTAAGAAACCGCTTTGAGGTTATTGTGACATTTTACGTTGCTACTGGAAGCAGCCATCGAAACATTGGTACAATGTAGTAATGAGAGGATAGTCATGGTCAACAATATATAGGTAGGGTGTGACATTTATTTGAATGATCCTTAGCTGGGAATTTTCACAGATCTAAGGTCTGCCTGCCTCTGCTGGACCAGTTGATGGTCAGGCAGCCTGCCTGCTTGGCTCTACCTGCCTGTCCTGCTGTAAGTCTGTCTGTTGGCAGAAATGCCTGACTGCTGCTGCATGAATAATGCTGAGCCATGGTGCCCTGCTGCCTTGACAACCAATGGAGAGTAAGGAGAGGACAAGAAGAGGGGGGTCTGTGTGGGTAGAGGGCAAATATAGAACGGAGAGGGGGGCTGTGGCAGTGATGTGTGTGTGGGCACGGGAGGGGGCGGGGCATATGCTGGAGGGTTCTGATCAAGTAAAGAGAAACCAATAGGAAAATTTGAAGAAAAGGAATGACAACAAATATTTAAGAGCAAGAAAGTGAGCTGCAAAGCAAAAACTAACAAGATTACAAGAAAACAAAAATAAGACTGAGAAACGAGAAATGTAGCTCAGCAGTTTTGGATGCAGCCTACAGGAGCAGATGCAACCTGTTTCCCACTGTCACCAGAGTGTTGCACCATGGGATCAGGACTATGGAGACATTTAAACTGTGGGATGACATCACCCGTTGCAGAGTCAGACCTTGTCTTGCTTGGCTCTGTCTGACTAACCTAAAAGACGCTGCTTCTGTCGGTTTTTGCTCTCCTCTATCAGACGGTATGTCTTTCTGTCTGACCGCTCATCGCAAAGGAAGTAAAAAAAAAAAAACAAAGAGCCAGATCAACAGATTAACAGAGTGCCATATAGGGAGAGAGGGGAAAAGATGCAGATGCTAGTGGAGAGTTTCACCCTTGTGTGCTAGCATGATATAGCAATCTGAAAAAGGAAGAAGAGGAAGGGGGGAAATATTTGGGTTTAGTTCAGTCAGAAAGTGTGTATTAGTGTGTGTCTGCCATTTATGTCCTCTTTTCTTCCTGCTCTAAAACTACACTAACACTGATTGGCAAGTTACACTCAAAAAAAGAGACCAAGCAAGAAGAGAATTGTGCCATCATCTCCATTTTGACTAAAACACCATCTTTCATGTATTCTTTAAACTTGCAAAATCGACACCAGAGGGGGACATTCGTCCTTCTTGGTTATTTCTTTGTATGTGCTTACATTCTTATTGCTTTTTGTCTTTTCTAATCTTGTCTTCACCTGATCCTGTTACTGATGCGCTCAGTGCTGTAATCACTCATTGTGTGATTATATAGATCCTCTGTCTAAAGAAGCTCTACCTCTTAGTGCTTTTTGGTGTGCAATGAATGTGGTTTATTTATTGAATTACTAAGTAAATCAACATGATAGCCTGGCTTCTTAAATTTCCAAATCAACTGCTCCCCCATGATATTATGATTCTGTAATTATTCCACAGCACTTTTATAATCACTGGATAGGTATAAATATAATTTTAGCCATTTAAGTTGAGAAAATATTCAGGTGTCATCTTCTGTGCTCGTAGCATTTATCATTTACAGTCTTTTGTTTACCCGATCCCACTAGTTTTGCTTCCCATCCTTAATTTCCCCTGTGAATATTCCAGAAATTGCATCAGTGTACATACTTATTTAAATACATCACATAACTTTATGCTAAACTCATTTCATCGTTTTTTATTTATCTTGCACACAGTCCTAGTATTCATTCTACTGAATATGTAATGACTGCACAAGTAGAATTTCAGCTGAACAAATATTCATATATATATGGCCTGTGCTAGAATGGCAATTATTCATTACTAGCGCTTCTATAGTCCTGTTACATTCACTCCATATATAATACTCTGGGTAGGTAATAATGTGGTATTTCTCATTTTTAAAATTGCTTTCTCTCAATTCAGCCATTTTGATATTCAATTTCCTGATTAGCTCTAGTTTAACTACTATGGAGTTTTTTTCCACTCTGGGCAAAATAAAAGCAGACTTGTAGTTTGTAGCCAGAGCCTGTTACAACTTTAGTTGGGTAACAGGCTAAAGATTTTAATGAATGGAAATAATGACATAATTTCAAAGTTACCAAGGGCTTAAAAATTCAGTCAATACAGACATATTAAAAACTGCAGTTCCTCAGTTCCACATCTCCAAATTTCAGCACTCATACAAAAAGTTGATAGGTGTGATGAGACAGGCTGCCAGGCTTCATCTCAGCTAATAATAATAGTGAACTATGTTAAAGTGGGGTTACCAGCATACAAATTGCTCACTTATTTAAAAGTGCACTGAAACAAACTTTTTTTTTTCCATATTTCCATTTCCAGTCACAATCCTTCAGACTTCTCTGACATCATTTGGCACTAAAACACTTTTTTTCTGTGGTTTTTTTGGGGAATTTATTTCAGTGATGGGCACTTGGTCTCAGTAGGGTGTTGTCAATAACTAATGAAAATCAGGCTAATTACCCTACTTCTTCTTGACTGATGCAGTCAACTTTACACAGGTGGAGCAATGCTTTGATTGTGTGATACAGGCTCAGCAAAGAGAGTCAATCCTCTCTAAATACTAATGACTTCACTGGTTCATTGGTGATGAATCAGACAGGAAATAACTGAGCTAGAAAGTCTGGAACAGGGAAACAAGCTTGAGTTGGAGCTCACATGACTCACAGCACCAGCACACAGCTTACTAAGACCAAGACAGTCGATGTAGATCCAATGTGCAAGATCCTTCAAAGCCCTGATCAAACCAGCATCTGTAATGTTAACTACAGCATGGTGTCTAGTCAATGGTGTTTAAGCTTAATCTTACCCCTGGAGATGCTTGTTCACTTAGATGAAATGTACTTAGCACGGGTCTCCTGAACTTCTTTTGTTCTAGATATATAACTTATCTGGGAAATCTGCTTCTCTCAACTGGGAACTGCATAAATGTTTCTAAAATGAGTTCTCGTGTCTTAACTGGTAATGCATTCTAGACTTTAGGGACTTTTTCTAAAAGTTTTTTTTTCTTCTGGTTGACCTGGTTTGATGAAACAGAATTTTTCCTGATAATTTTTGGACCTCAGCATTACAAATATATCCTGAATTTAAACATTATAAGATTATTAAGAAAAAGTATAGGAGTGGACATTATTCCATTACAAAGCCGCAGAATTATGTTGGATGAAAATTCATATACCGTAATTTTCGGACCATAAGGTGCATCGGATTATAAGGTGCCGATTTTTGAGAAAATTAAAGGATTTTAAGTGTGACTTATAGTGCGGAAAATACAGTAGATTTTAAAGTTTTAGAAGGTGAGCTTATGTAGAGGAAAGTGTTTTGTTATGATTTACATGATGAATCATCTGTTTGCAAATTCTGGAAACATTTAAATTATTTTTTTTATTTGGTCTAGAGGGAATTTGATCACATCTGGTGCAAATTTACTCATGACTGTAAAAATGATTAGAAGATGACAATATTTTGGCAGTTCGTGGTCAAAGGTTAAGGTCATTGGCTTCACAGACAACACTTTTTTGAGCCATAAGTCAAGAATTCATTATGTACTTGAGCCAGAACACAATATTCAAAAGAAGAATGCTATTTACATCTGCAGACATTTATATTTGGTGGCATAGCTTTGTTCTTCTTCTAACAGCTTCAGCCGTCCATATCCATACATTGAAAATGGAAGATAATGAGAACATCTGTAAGACCCAGTACATAACACCAGGCATCAATGAAAACAGATATGACACGAAAAAGCCAGACACAAAAGGATCTTTCTTTTTGTGTCTGGGACCTATGAGGGAGATGGGTTACAACTCAGTTTTCAGATGCATAGCAAGAAAAAATAACTGTATGAGCATCTTACATGAGATTTGCCAAATGTATAAGGAGGATATCAGCTGAGCCATCAGCTTATGTGGACTGCTGAGATCAGCTGATCTGCCAGGATTAGAGCTGAACTTGACTCGATTAATGTCAGAATTTCACTTAAAGTCCTAATAAAAACTAACAACTTATTAATTAATGTTTTTTTAAAAGTTTAAGATCATACCCAGACTCATGCTGTGTGGACAGCACTGTTTGTAAATGTTATATTTGACCAGAGATTTTACAGCTGTATTGTAGATGTTGCTATATTTTCTGAAAAACCAGTGTTGAAAAAGTAAGAGAACAAAAGGATTACTGCTTAGTCACATTGTGCATTCTAATGATAGTTGTAGGAATGATGTGGGGGATGACACACTGTGTGCGTCTTCTCTGCTCCCTCAAAAAAGGCTTATGCATAATATATACAAAAGTGCCTTGCCATATTACGCAACCACCATGTGTGTGTGTGTGTGTAAAGGTGTGTGCTCTCACAGATCCCAACATCTATGTTTAGCAGTCTATTCATGTCTACAGTTAAATTGTACTTTCCACTCTAGTTATTACAGTGTCAGACAAAATGTAAAAGCCCCAATATCCATTGATAATAAGCACAGAAATAGAGCAAGTCGTCAGCAAATTGTCAGACACACACACACATTAATGAACTACATATTCCTAAAGCCCAACAAAAACTTTTAGGCACATGGACAAAAGCCACAATCTATCTCTCTTGTCTTCTTATTTCTTTATTCCCTGCTTCAGTTGCTTTGCACTGAAACCTGGCAGATTAGATCTTGTCCATCTTTGTCTCAGGTTGTTCCTACAGTTTTTATCTTGAAAGCAAACATGCACATTGTTGCCTTTTCCTTTAAAAGAAAAAATGTCTAACCACATGTTCAGTTTGTGATAGATTGTACAGTAGTGACACTCTGACACTGAGAAACATGTCAGGGAGATATACAATACCGTTCTGTCTCTTTCTAAATCGGTACACACACACACTCCCACACAGAAGACCAATTAAATCTGTAAAACACTAGACTGAACACTGCACATTTATGGCACAAGCAAGCAGAAGAAAACAGAGTTCGAATCCGCCACCATCCTCCACCATCTGGGGAGCACAGCTGGACATGATGCCTAAGGGGCTTGGAAAGAAAAGTGTCTGGACTCCTTTAAGTTTCTTGATAGTGGCAAATCTTTCTCTGTCACGGCGGTGACGACAGACGTGTGAAGTGGTAAGAGAAAGACCTGAGTGCAGGCATTAACTTTACTGAGGCCCTGTCCACACGTAGCCGGGGCTCTCCCAAAACGAAGACATTTTTCTACGGTTCAGCCTGTCATCCACATGGAAACGCAGTTTTGCGGCACGAAAACTGATCTTTTTTAAAACTCCGGCCAAAGTGAAGATCTGCGTTTTCTCCGTGTTCAGCCTTTGAGTGTGGACAGACATAACCGGAGTTTTAGGGTCCGCGACGTCACTTTCTGCGACACAAATGCTGATGTCAGGTTTGCGACCTGTGTTTGCAGGGAACTGAAATCATTTAACTATATGGACCACAATATAGGGGACTTGGAATATGAAATAGATCCAGACAACAACTTCTTCTCATTTAAAAATAACAACTACTGCTACTATACAAATAAAGACTTCAATCAAAGGATTAAAACTGAGAATAAATTATCAATTATCCACTTTAACTGTAGAAGTCTCTATGCTAACTTTAATTATATCAAAGAATATCTTAACCAGTTTTCACATCCATTTAGTGTCATTGCCTTATCAGAAACTTGGATCAATATGGAAAAAGGAACAGACTTCGAACTGGAGGGTTATGAATTCACATTTATAACTAGGAGAAACAAAGGAGGAGGAGGAGTGGCCTTGTATGTAGACAAATCCCTGAAATTTCATGTGGTGGAAACGATGACGTTGGTGATTGATAATGTACTGGAATGTATTACAGTTGAAATTTGTAAAGAAAAAAGTAAAAATGTAATCATTAGCTGTATATACAGAGCTCCAGGTAGTAGTATTGAGACATTTAAAGACTGGATAGAAGAAACATTTATTGAAATAGTCCACAAAAAAGTTTTCATTTGTGGAGACTTCAATATTGATTTGCTAAACCCAAATAAACATATATCCACTGAGGAATTTATAAACACAATGTACTGTATGAACCTATTCCCTAAAATTACTAGACCTACCAGGATCACATCACATTGTGCAACTCTCCTAGACAATATTTTTACAAATGACATTGAAAATAAGACTGTAAGTGGACTCCTGCTTAATGACATAAGTGACCATCTTCCAATTTTTACAATCTATGATAGGAATTACAAGATCAATAAAATGGACAGTAAAAAAGAGTATAGACGAATAAGAACAGAAGAAAGAATGAATGCATTTAAAAAAGATTTATGGGAAAGAGAACTGGGGTGAAGTATATCAGGAACAGGACGTTAATAGTGCGTATAATGAATTCCTTAGAATATTTACATTATTGTACAATACCAACTGTCCAATAAAGCAATATAGTAGGAAACATAAATATATGGACTGCCCATGGATAACAAAAGGCCTGCAAAATGCATGTATAAAGAAAAATGCTCTATACAGAGAGTTCTTAAGAACAAGAACTAAAGATGCTGAAATCAGATACAAAAGATATAAAAATAGGTTAACTAATATACTTAGATCTAGTAAAAAGGAATACTATATGAAGCAATTAGATATAAATAGAAATAATAATAAAAGATTATGGGAAACACTGAACAGTGCTATAAAACGTGGGACTAGACAAAAGACCTATCCCAAGTATTTCATTTGTAATGACCATGATGAATACAATATGGATGTTGTGGCAAATAGTCTCAATGAATTCTTTGTAACTGCTGGACCAAATTTAGCAAGAACAATCACTGATCCTGGGAAAGCACAGGAAAGACCGGATACACTGATAGACAGAAATCCTTATTCCATGTTTCTCACAGCCGTTGATGAAAAGGAAGTTTTTGACATTGTCGAAAATGTAAAAATCAAAAATCTTTGGATTGTAATGATATTGATATGATAGTGGTTAAAAGAGTCATTGAGGCTATTATTAAACCATTTACATATATCTGTAATTTATCATTTCAAACTGGTCAATTTCCAGACAGAATGAAAATAGCAAAAGTTATACCTCTATACAAATCTGGCAACAAACACCATTTCACAAACTACAGGCCTGTCTCGTTACTACCTCAATTCTCAAAAATTCTTGAAAAACTGTTTAAAAACAGACTGGAAAAATTTATAGATAAACATAAATTGCTCACCGAGAATCAGTACGGATTCAGATCAAGCAGATCAACATCATTGGCACTATTAGATTCAATAGAATACATCACAAATTCCATAGACAAAAAGCAATATGTGGCTGGGTTATTCATAGACTTGACAAAGGCATTTGACACTATAGATCATGACATATTAAGAAGAAAACTGGAACGTTATGGTGTCAGAGGGGTAGCTTTAGATTGGGTCCGGAGTTATTTAGGTGACAGGAAGCAGTTTGTGAAATTAAATTATG
>VUQR01031770.1:0-23007 GCA_015108515.1 Hemichromis elongatus | reverse complement strand
AGCCTTAGGCTACGTTCACACTGCAGGTCTTAATGCTCAATTCCGATTTTTTGATCAAATACGATTTTTTCTGTGTGGTTGTTCACACTACAAATAAAATGTGACAGCAAGCGTGCTCTAGTGTGAATGTGCCCTCAAAGCGGCCCGCATGCGCAAAAGAAGACGTTACACACAACGCGCTCTGTTTACGGAAGTAAAAATGGCGAACGCAGCCCGGTTAGTATACGACCCTAAAAGTTTAGCTTGAATAGAATTGTCTCCCCGTGTGCTAATCAAGTCCAAAACCTCAGTTTCTGTCCACTGACTCACTCCGTCTCCAGTTTTCGCCGCCATGCTTTCTCGTTTGTCTTCTCCGGCGCTGATAATCGGCGTCTGTCTTGTGTCAGTGACGTAAAAGACGGATTTAATGCAACACGACCGTTCAAACAGCAGTCGCTTTCTAAAACATCAGATATGTATCGGATTCAGTACCACATACGAAAGTGACCCAGATTGGATTTGAAAATATCAGATTTGTGCTGTTCACTCTGTCATACTATGATCGGATATGGGTCGCATAGGGGCAAAAAAAAAATCGGATTTGATGCGCTTTCGCCTGCAGTGTGAACGTAGCCTTAGTCTGACTCCAGCTCTGATCAGACATTTGTATCTTTGAGTTTCACACTATGCAAGAAGAATCAATATATTTAACAAAATGTTGAACATGCATGTTTTGTGACTTAATTGTTTAATCTTTTGGTTGCTTTGCAGCAGTCAAACAGAGGCCAACCAGTTTACAGGGATGGTTTACCAGGGCCTTTTGCTCAGTGAGAGGAAACGACTCCGCACAGAAAGCATTGAAGAACATATTACTCCCACCTCTGCTCCTGCACAGTGGCCAGGTAACAACACATCTTCCTTTGAGGTGATTTTTAGGGGTTGGTTTGATTCTGACTGAAGAGAGAAAATTGGATGAGAATATGATATTATATTAAATGCAACTGCTCTAATTTTTAGTTTTACAAAATGAAGCTGAGGTCATATTTGAGGATTCTCACAGATGCATAGGATGGGGAATGTGGCTTAATTTATGTGCGACCATCAAGGGCAGTATTTTGTGAAAATATGAATAGCAGGATGAGAGAGAGCAAAGCAGGCAGTCTGTGTTTCTGCAGAGAGGCAGATGGTGTTCTATAATAGGAGCTTAGTGGCCTCTGGGAAGGAAATGGAAAGAAAGAGACTGATCACGCCATCCTCAAAAGGTTTCATAAATGGGTTCTTGATGGTGCTGAGATGGCCTTTTTGTTCGCCTGTGGAAGTTATTTGTGTAAATTGGGGATTAATTTATTGCGCGTTTCTCACGTTGGATGCATTTCCCCTCTCCGCAGGTGTGTCGTCTCTGATTTCTCTGTTGACGTCCGCGAGGGACGAGGACCAGCCAAAGCTCAGTGTGCTCTTGTGTGAAGCTGTTGTGGCAGTTTATCTTTCCCTGCTAATCCATGGCCTCGGGACTCACAGCAGCAATGAACTCTTCCGCCTGGCAGCGCATCCCCTCAATAACCGCGTGTGGGCCGCAGTCTTCGGAGGAGGGGCCAAAGTCATCATTAAGCCAAAGAGGCCTGAGGCTCCACCAGGTAAAATGACCTGATCTAAAACCTTTATCTTTACCGTGTCAACATTGTTCATGGTTTTAATTATTTTCCTTTATCCCTTGATTCAGCACGTGAAGTTGACCTTTTTCCTCCCACGTCTGCTTTCTTTTAACATCCTGACTTATCTCTGATCACTTCCACTTTTGGTATTATCGCATAGCTATTCACTTAGCACTGTCCTGTTGATGCTCTTAACATGCTGCTGCTACTCGTGTGTAGCGTCTTGTGTGAGTCTGCCCTCTGCCCTGTGTCCCAGTGCCAGCTGATTTTGAGGCAGCCAGGCCAGAGGAGTCTCAAGAGACAGGAAGACCAGAGCAGAGCAACTTCACCTCAAACCCCACTGTCACCCCTACTGAAACCCAGCGCCCTAAACGACCCCCTCCTCCTGTTTTAAGGGACGAGGGGGTGGGCACTGTGGTATCTGCAGCTAACACCAGCTGTGAGTAACTGGGCTGGTGGATTGCAGTGCTGGTTTGCAGAATTGCAGTGCATGGTAATTGTAAAGGTTTGCATTGTTGCAGATGCTTGACTGACCCACCCCTCTCTCGTGAAGCTGCTGCTGAATGAGCATTACAAAAAAAAAACACACAAAAAAAATCCACTAGTGTTATGACAAGCCAACAGCTGCGTGCGTGCGTTTGTGTGTGTGTATATTGCATTGCATGTACATGTTGTAACGTCCTCTGTGCTCATTTTGTGTCACTGAAGCACCAGCTGGGCCTAGCAACGAGTATTCAGAGGCCAGTGCTGAGCAGCCCACTATATCTGAATCTGAGACTAAACCAGGTACACTTTCAGAGGTTTCCTGTAGCGCTCAGGCTAAATATCTACTTGTGTGCTGTCCAGATTATAGAATGAAATACAACCACAATTCAAGAAAACCACTGCGGTGCTGTGTTAAATCTACACAAAAACAGAATGTAATAATTTACACATTTCTTAAACCTATATTTTATTTACAATAAAAAAAACAAAACCCCTATCAGATGTTTAAATTGAGATAATTTACTTTTTCATGAAAAATATTCGCTCATTTTGAATTTGATGGCAGCAACAGATAAAGCTGGAAAAGTAACATTGCAAATAATCAGGTTCATTTCCAACATGCGACTAACACGACTGCGTGTAAAAAGAGCGTCTCGAAGAGTTTTTCTGCAGCAAAGATGAGCTGAGGGTAATCGGTCTTCTTCAGTGTAAAAACTTTTAATATCTCATTTATTGTGCATAAAATTATCAAAAGATTTGAGGATGCTGTGCGTAAAGGCTGAAAATCAATATTGGATGTGTTATGTGAAAATCCAGAAACACTGGGATCTCTCTGGATCAATCTTTAAACCGACTAAGACAAAGTAGAAAAACTCATCTGTCGTCAGATGAAATTTGAAAATCTTTAAAAAAACAAAACAAAACATGGACGCAGCATCCAGACTAAAGAGGAGAGCGCTCAGTTCAGAAATGGTATGGAGGTGTATTAGTGCCTATGGAACTAGAAGCTTGCACATCTGGAATGACACCAACAGTGCTGAGTGTTATGCACAAGTTTTAGAGCAGGGGTGGTCAACTCCAGGCCTCGAGAGCCGGTGTTTTAGGGCTCTGGAGAACTTCAAAAAATATTGAAGAGGTAATGTAGCCATTTAAATCAGCTGTGATGGATTAAGGACACATCTCTCGAGGCCCGGAGTTGGCCAACCCTTGATTTAGAGCAACATGTGTTCCCATCCAAATGAGTTTTTTCAGGGAAGGCTTTGCAGATTTCAGCAGCTACAATCCTGTATGGGATAACAATGGGACAGCATTCCTGTCCCAAAAGTCCAGCAGCTGGTCTCCTCAGACATTCCTGACATGTACAGACTGCCATTAAAAGGACGTTGGATCCTGCACAGCGGGGAAACATGGCCCTGCCCTAACTTTTTGAGACATATTGCTCCCATCAAATTCAGAATGAGTTAATATCTTTCTTAAAATAGTACTTAATCTCCCTTAGAATATTTGATATGGTTTCTATAATCTACTGAGAAGATTTGACACGGCATCCCAACTCTCTTGAAACTGGGACTGTATTTTAAGTAATGCAAATGGAGTTGGTGTACGTAAGTAATTTGTAGTTGAGTTAGTTTCTGCATTACAGATTTATAGTAGCGCTTGTTTGACATGATTCAGGTGTTTGTCTGTTAATTTAAAAAACTAAGCCATATCCTAAGTGGCTCTGCTGTGTCACTGTTGGCTGAAATGGACACTGTTCATACTTATTCATTAGGCCAGAGTATACCATGCTCACGTTGTTTATGAGGGAGGAAGATGGGGACTGGCATTTAGACTCCACATCTCTAGAGTTGAGGCAGCTCTGAGCAAGGCCAGGGGCCGTTTGAAGAGCTCCTTTAGAGGACAGGCCATCTTAAATGCCAGCCTGTTGATAAAAATCACTTGTTAAAATTGTCCTTTTGAGGGCCTGCAGCAAACCTGCATGCATGCCACAGTCACACAGCTTTAGAGAAAAGGTACATGCTGATGCCTAACTGTCACGTTCTAATTAACTAATTTTAACCTCGACGTACTGTAGTTGCCAGTCTCATCGTGTTTGCCTGTTAGCTACTGTGGATATGAGGAAATGCTTAGCACATGATCGCTGAAGACATTTACCATCATTGTTTGATGTGTTCTTTGTGCCCACACAAAATATTCACTGATTCTATTATGTAATGGACTGTGTAGTATCTGTGTGTCTAACTGCACTGTCTACTCTGGTTTGTGTCTTGTCTTGTTTTGTCTGGTGCGATGCCAGAGATAGTCGTCCTGGATAATGGTGCAGGTTTGTGTACTAGCGAGTGTTTCTTGCCCTGTGCTTACATCCCAAACGTGTGCTCTTTGTGCTTTTTTATATTACTCCTTTCCAAAAGTGTATGACTTTTTATTTGTGACTGAAGTTAGGTGCAGACAGGAGCCTCCTTTCTCAGGTATTCTGTGTTTTGTGTAGGCTGTGGATGCAGTACGTTTCCTCCTGATCTTTCTTTTTCAAATTTAAAGTGATGCTGTGTTTCAGCTCATCTTCAGTCTTTGTATAAAATGCAGCACACCACAGACCCCTTTTTAAATTGTCCGGTGTTTGAAATATACCGTTTTTCCATTCTTCCTCTGCTACAGTGGCTCCCCCTCAGCCCCCAGCAGAGGACGTGGACCGATACAGACGCAGATTCAACATGAGGATGCTGGTTCCTGGACGCCCTGTAAAGGAGACACCTGCCACGCCACCTCCTGTTCCTGCTGAAAGACCCACCTACAGGGAGAAGTACATTCCCCCAGAGCTGAGCATGTGGGATTATTTTGTGGCCAAAGTAAGAGAGTAAAATTGTCTTTAGGTTAATAAATGAATCAGTACATATATGTACATTCCATTTACTCTTTCCTCATTCATCCCCCTCGCAGCCTTTCCTGCCGCTGTCAGACAGCAACGCCCTGTATGACTCAGACGAAAGCGGTGCCGAGGATGACGAAGATGATGATGATGCCTTCCTTTCTGACACGCAGATGACTGAGCACTCTGACCCCAACTCTTACAGGTACAGCCAGCATGCCTCTTTTTCTTTATTTCCTCTGAGATTCATTGTGGTTCATATTTAAATTATTTGTGTGTTTGTGTGTTACGTAGCTGGTCTCTGATCCGCCTGGTCATGGTGAAACTGGCTTATCACAATGTCAAGAACTTCATTCCTCTCACCGGCCTGGACTTCACAGGTACGTCCTTGCCAAAACACTGATCCTAAAGCGCTGTCTAAACATAAAAGATGCATTCTTTATTAAGTTGTATTGAGATATCTTCAACAATAATTTGTTAATATATGGAATCCACAAACTCTTCATAGCTTTTGCCTTTGAATATAACATTTTTGTATGTATTTGTGTCACAGAGCTGCCCGTCACGTCCCCTCTGAGCAATGCTGTCTTGAAGACTTTAGAGACCTGGGAACAGCTTCTGTTGGAGCGAATGAATAAGTTTGATGGCCCACCTCCCAACTACATCAACACTTACCCTACTGACCTCAGCGCAGGAGGTGGCCCTGCAATACTGCGACATAAGGCTATGCTGGAGCCTGACAACACACCCTTCAAGTGAGTATTAAATCATCTATAATTCGTTTTTCGCTTTGCATTCAAACAGATAAATAGACAAGGCCTCAGTTTCACAGACCTAGACATCAGCTGCTGACCACGGGTTGCTAGGAAAAAACAGTATTCTCCCCAAACAGCTCGCTAACTGCTCACAAGCAGTAGTGAAACAGTAATGAGCGTAATGCAGACTGGAAATGGAAAACATTCACTTTCAAAGTAAAAGTTCCACCTATAGAAACATGTTGGTTTCAGCTTTATTTGTTAAAGATTGCTCTTCCATGCAGAGTTCCATATTTATTTGGAGGTTAAAATGCTTCACACAGTGACAGTCATCGATCACAAGGCGATCGCCGTGTTTTCGTCCACTTTGTGTTTTTTTTCTTCTTTAGGACAAAGAACCACCAGTCCTTTCCAGCCCGACGTCTGTGGCATTTCCTGGTCAAACAGGAAGTTCTTCAGGAGACATTGATCCGTTACATCTTTACAAAGAAAAGGAAGCAGAGCGAGGTCAGCAAATAAACATTTAAATATTTATTTTTTTTCCCCTTAAATGAATTTATAGTTTCTTTTATGATTTTTAAGTATTTAAAAGTCACATTAGTTAGCAACAATTGTATTGTTGGGGTTTTTCTTTTCTTTTTTCTTCCTCATCATCTCAGTGTAACACATTATTGACAAAGAAAACACATTTCTGAAGTGGGTTTGCTTATATTAGACCAGGATAACCACACTTAAACACGACACCCATAAACATGGAGATTTATGATCCCATGTAGTCATCAAACAGCTAGCCGGCTGAGGTGAAGCATCAGAACAACTTTCACAAAAATAACATTTTAAATATTCCATTGATCAAACTTCACTTGTTAGTGTGCAGCACATCTAGAGCACGTTACCCATAACAATGGAACACTGACTCCAGATGCTCGGTAGTCCAGACATCCAGATATCTTTTTTGGGATTTTTTTTTTTTTTTTTGCAGTCTATTAGTTGGAAATGGTAATGTGGTCATTTTAAAACCCAGGTCTTTGTCATGTATCTAAGTTCATCCCTTGATGAATTTATTTTTAAAAAAAAAAGAAGCATTGAGTGAGCATTTTTATCACTATTAACATTTTTCTTATCTTTGCTTTGGCTCCTTTAGCGTATAATCAAGTATAAGAGAGTTCACTGCCTTCTGTGATGTCTGAATGAGTCACTTTCATGACAGACTGCCAATGCAGCTGACAGTCCAAACTGTAAAAAACTCCTATAGATTCTTGTTCTCATGCCTACTTGATAATAAATAAAACTATTGCCGCTAACTGAAACAACATCATTTTAAATTCAATAGTCAGATCCAGAGTTCACATCTCCATACTTGCTGCAACATGTCTGACCTACTCACATTTTATCACTAAGTATAAATATCCTGACAGCTTTGTTAATTTTTTTTTTTTTTCATTTTCATTTCATGATTTATTTTTCTGTTTGTGCATGTGTGTTGTGTCGTGCTGTGTTGGTGTGTCCTGTGTGTATATTGCCTCTGTGTGTGTCGTGTAGTCTGTAGAGAACCATACGGACCGTATAAGCCCACACTGCAAAGCAGGAGCTAGCAGTTCCTATAAGGTAGTATCATTTACTGTACCAGCCCAGGCCCTGGCTCTGTCTGACCATCTGTCTAGCTGTCTGTCTGGGAGAGTCATTGCAAAGCCGAGCTTGAAGGAGAAAGTGCATTAAACACAAAATTACTCTTGCATTAGTTGCACAGGGTTTGGTTTGCAGTTTGTTTGAGATCCCGCTACACTGGGGTAAAGCACTGCATGTCTCCTCTAGCTTGGCCTGATAGTGACTGCTCTGGTAATTTTTCTGGCATAAAATCTACTCGAAGCTCTACAGCTTAGAGCTAATGTCTAATCTTTTCCTCTCACTGGGACACTTAGGAGACTTATCCACTCACATAACCTCATATCCAAACCTATCAATAACACATCTCCCTGTGTAGCTCACATCCTTTCTAGCTCGACTGATTCTGTGGGACTCAAAAGCACAAATGAGATGGCACATACTTTAAACCTACTAACTTGCATGCTCACTGTCAGGGTGTGGTGGTGAGGCTTTCTAACTGGGGGGTTGTCAGCCCAGAAGCTCAGTAGTCATACTTGGCAATATTTTCTGTTTTCTATTTTCTGTCTTTATGCTACTAGAGGGGAATTAAAGCGTGTTTCTTTTCCTAAAATGTCCTTCTTACCATTAATTTGACCCAGGAGAACCTTATGTTAGTGTTTCTCTCTTCAGCTTTCATGTTTTCCTTTTCTTTTTGCCTTTTCCAGGTGGAGGCTGATTTGGGCTACCCAGGAGGAAAAGCGAAAATCATCCACAAGGAGTCTGATATAATCATGGCATTTGCCATCAATAAGGTCAGTCGTCGTAGTTAACTCGTGTAAAATACTGGGAAAAATCTGCGGAAAATAATTTCCCTGGAGATTTCCTGGAAATAACCAAGTGCTTTGATTCTGAGGACACTGTACATAGAGACAGGATTATTAGATAGGTTTATATTAAATGAAGGTTTCTAGAAATGCTTTTGTAATAGCACATGTCAGTTACTTTCTAGGCTTTCAAAGAAGCAAGTGCTAGGTGTTGTCTCACCTTATCCCCCGTGCTTCCTTACTTTCCTAGGCTAACTCTAATGAAATAGTGTTGGCTTCCACCCATGATGTCCAAGAGGTTGATGTGTCTACTCTAGTGGCTGTCCAGCCCTACACATGGATTGGGGAGGACTTTGATAAGGAGTCTCGCAGGTCAGACTAGCAGCAGATCATATAATTTCCTTCAAATCTCACAGAGCCCAGACTACACGCTCCCTGTCTCCTCTCCAAATAAATGATGGCTTGTGTTTTGTTTTTTTTTGTTTGTTTGTTTTACAGCTCTGATGACGTAGATCATCGTTCTTCGCACACCAATATTGCCCAGGCTAGCTCCGTCCCCTTTGCACCACCGCAGATGCCAGTCTCTGCATCCATGCCGTGGCTCGGTAGTGGTCAGACCAGTATGGGAGCCAGTGTGGTACGAGATTCTTCACTACAATCTACACAGCTATGCTACCTGACTCCAGCAAAACCAGGGAGCAGTACATATGCAGTACTTAGTGATAGCCAGTAGGGGTTGACTGAGTTCTGTTTCAGAGCTCATAGAAGCAGTGGTATGACTCTGCAGTCCTTTGATTTCATTATAGTCATTAGTAAAGATTTAGATTTATTTTTACAAAATGTAAATGCTTCATTCTGATTCTGGCATTTCATTCAGCAGTCTGCAGGGCTTGCACATTTTCAGGCCAAGTTTGTTTTTTATTGTTATCGCTGCTGAGCCACGCCGACTAAACAGCTGGCCTGCTGAGTCTGTAGATACTGATACAGACTGGGGGTGTGTCTGCGTGGCAGTGATGGCTACATATAAACACAGATATCAGAAGCCCTTTCAGCCGGCTAGCCAAGGTACAGATTTGCGTCAGACTAACACACAGACAGGTTCTCCGTGTCCCAGCCACGGTGATAAATGTTTAATGTGATACACAAAGGAGGACAAGACGGAGGGTGTCACAGAGGTTCAAACAACTGTGGAAGGGGTTTTCTTAAGTGTGAAGGGTGAGGAGGGCTCTCTTATCATATTCAATCATCATAATCTGATGTGCAACAAAATTAGCTGAGTTACTTAAATTTCATGTAAATGGGATTGCTGACTCATCTGTCTTAAAAGCTACTATCTGTCCAGTTGTAAAATTAGTCTTAGTTTAGAGCAGTGGTCAGAAAACAATTTTCATAACCAAAATCTTCTGAAATTATATGCCCGTAAATACTTTAAAGATATCGTTGACGCTAAAGAAGTCATATTGTTGCAATCTGCAGAAGTTTGATTGATGTTGGAATTGATGTGTTGGTGTGTAATTCACCGTAGTCACGTATAAGCCTTTCAAATGCGTCGAACAAAATCTCTGCACGCCTGAACGAGTGGCACTTGTGTCTGAGGACACATAGAGGGCGCCTCAGTCAGCCCATCATCCAATCATGGTACTGCTGAGATTTGCCTACGACTCCAGTTAAAAAGGCCTAAAGACTGCTTGATGGCCGCTGATGATCGGCGCTGCACTGAAAAGCTGTTTGCGATTGCTTTGGCTGGTCGCAGATTGATATGGTCGCCTTTAATTAGTGTGTAAACCGATTTGTCTGCAAAAACTTGCTAAATCCTCCCCTTCAGTGTTAGTGACACTGAAGAGTGGGACCCAAAAGGGTAGCAGTTATTGTTCAGGGGGTCGCCAACCTATGACTAGGTTATATTACTGGGGCCTGATGTTTTCAGATGGCCCAATTAATTCCAGATATTTACAAGATAAATGTGTATATTGATGTCTTTCAGATTATGAAGAGGAATCTAAACAATGTGAAGAGAATGACATCCCATCCCATATATCAATACTGTGAGTGCTACTTTGAGAGGATTCACCAGTATTTATAAGTAAGTAATATCGTTTCTACTACTTATCTCTCTCCCTTTCTTTTCCTGGTTTGTGTGTGTGTGCGGCTGTGTGTCAGACATGACTGGGGCTCAGGATGGTAGTGTGAGGATGTTTGAATGGAACAGACCTCAGCAGCTCATTTGCTTCAGACAAGCAGGCAACGCCCGAGTCACCCGGCTCTATTTCAACTCGCAGGGCAATAAGGTACACACAGAAAGTAGCAACTGTGTTTTGTGTGCACGGTGCGATTGTTCTGATTCCTCTGAAACCTTCTTGTAGTGTGGAGTCGCTGATGGAGAGGGCTTCCTCAGTCTCTGGCAGGTTAACCAGACATCGTCCAACCCCAAACCCTACCTGGTGAGGTTACCTCCCGCTTCGTTTTGTACAGTGGCAGCATCAAAGTCTGTATCATTCAAATGAAAATGTGCTCTTGTTTTCCTGTTCTTGCTCTCAGAGTTGGCAGTGCCACACTAAGACCTGCGGGGATTTCGCTTTCATCACATCCTCCAGTCTCATCGCCACGGCCGGACAGTCCAATGACAACAGGTCAGAATTTGCTCTACTAATCAAACAATGCTCTTTTTGTCATTGTTTATTTGTTTTTCAGCTGACTAATATTTTGCTTTGTTATTTATAGAAATGTTTGCTTGTGGGACACTCTGATTTCACCTAGCAATACTATGGTGCATGGTGAGAAATCCGTGTTTATTCTAATAAGTCAGTTTCAATGGTTTTCTTTTGCCCTATATTTAAAGTTTATCCACTTTTACATCCTACCTTCCTCCTCAGCGTTTCCCTGCCATGAGAACGGGGCCACTGTGCTTCAGTATGCTCCTAAACAGCAGCTGCTGATCACTGGAGGCAGAAAAGGCTTTGTGTGCGTGTTTGACATCCGCCAGCGGCAGCTGCTCCACACTTTCCAGGCCCATGACTCAGCCATCAAGGCCCTCGCATTGGATGCATTTGAGGACTTCTTCGTCACTGGCTCTGCAGAGGGCAACATGAAGGTGACGCATGCTCTTTCTCTCACTCACTTCCTTGCTGATACACAGTCACATTGTGTGCTGAGGAATAATATCCTTTTGTGTCAGTGAATGTTATTGAACTTAAGCACTTTGTAAAGCATTCAGCATCAAAACTAGTGAGAATTATTTTGCATTCAATCCAACTGTTTCTTTTAGCCCATAAACTGGAGGAGTATTTGGTGCGGCTCTCTAGCCTTCAAAAACACTTTTGTTCCCGGATTTATGATTCTAGGTCTTGTTTCTCAGGCTTTGTTGTTGTGGTTTGTTTTTTTAAGTATTCCAGTATACGGTGGGCTTACCAGCCCAGTGAGTGGGTCTGGAAAGTTAAGCTGACCCTGAAGCACTGAAAAGCACGGCTTTTATACGGGTACACAAGACGACAACAATCAGTGGAAGGTGTGATTTACATGCAGGTGTTAAATGGAGGCGAAAAGATTTGGCATCAGGCAATGGAAGACAACAGCAGGGAGTAGAGATCGAAGACACACAGAGGTGATACGGTCTACAGGTACCGCTGATGCGCTCTTGTTATAGATTTTGTAAGCAGGAACAAGAAAATGTTAAAGGCAAAAGATTTAAAGAAGCGAGTCTTTCTCTGATGATTCCGCATCATCAGAGTACTGTTTGTATTTTTTAGTCACCGCAGATTCTTTTATCTTTTAATGTAAACTCAGACTGATTTGATGATGAAGCCTCTGTGGGTGCCATGCTGTCTGCTGCAGGAATCCTTGTTTTTCTTGTCGCTAAAAATAGTTCGTTATGACTTTGGCTGAGCTAACGAAAACACAGTCAGACTACTGTATGCTATATATTCAAATCTGACTTGGGATTTATCAGTGACAGTCAAGGCAGCAGTGTGTTAATGTTTGGCGTGGAGTACTGGTTGAATTTATTGTCCTGAAATATTAGATAATTATTTTTATTACTGATAAATGTGTTCTCTGGTGTCTCACTTAGTTGATTGTCTAATAAAAATCGCTGTGATCGCCTGTAGTTTTCATGGAAGACACCAACTTGTCTGGAATACTCGCCATTTACTCTCCAACATGTTGTATAATGTGAAAACATGCAAAGGAAACCAGAAACGAAGACCTGACCTGTAACTAAAACATTTGAAAGGGTGCAGCTTTTACTTTGAAGGCAAACGGTCTCTGTTTTTGGTTTGTGAGACTAAACCGTTTCACTTCTGCTTGGCGAGTATTTACAGAGAGGTCAGCATCTATGCAAACTACCGGCAACTGCGTCATGTTGCTCGTGACAAAAGCAACCACAGAGTAGTACTCTATACCTCTTTTCTCTTTTTCATTTTTCCTGCCTCTGCCATCAACCTCCAGCAACCTTTTTTTTTTTTGGTTGTCTGGATCCTGGATAAGTTAATTGATCATTCCAAATTGCCCATAGGTGTGAATGCGGGAGTGAATGTGAGAGCGAATGGTTGTCTCTGTCTCTATGTGTTAGCCCTGCGACAGCCTGGCGACCTGTCCAGGGTACCCTGCCTCTCACCCTGTGACAGCTGGGATAGGTTCCAGCACCCCCCGAGACAAGAGATAAGGATGGGTGGGTGGATGGATAGAATGATGGATGGATGGATAATCTACTAGTGTGGCAAAAACATGGAGAAAAGCTAATTAATCACAAATGCCAAACAAGTGGATTTCCCAGTCAAATAGGGTTTTTTTTCTCTCTTTTTGTTTTGTTTTTTTAAGTCTTAAATCTAACTTCTTTTTTTTTTTTTTTTTTTTACCATCCAGAAAACCCTGGAAGAGAGAAGAAACTAATCACATACTCTGTGCTCTCTCTTCTTCTTCCTTTATATCCAGGTATGGAAGCTAGCCGGCCACGGGCTCATGCACTCTTTTAGCACCGAGCATGCCAAGCAGTCCATCTTCCGGAACATCGGCGCTGGGGTCATGCAGGTGGAGACGCGACCCGGAAATCGAATCTTCACCTGCGGAGCAGACGGCACCCTAAAGATGAGGGTCCTCCCAGACCGCTACAATATCCCCAGCAGCTTGGTTGACGCCCTGTGATGCCTTTTCTAATTCTGAAGGTCCTAAGGGACAAAAAGTGGAGGAGAAAACCGAAATGCTTCTGTAACACTCTGTAGGCATTAATAGAAACGCTGCTGGGGGGGAAGAGTTAGTCAAAAGATTACCACGCTGTTGGCATCTTTCAGCATGAACGGTGTTCATGAGTTTACTGTTGGTCGTATCCAGAACGATTAAAAACGGAGCTGCAAACATTTTATTTTCCCAAAGGCTGAAAACAAAGTTACAAGCAAACGGTATCATACTTGATTTTAAAGCTAGTTTTATTGTAATTTTATCGAAGAATCTCGACTCTTAGAGTGTGTCCATAGGGAAGCTATGCATGTCCTGTTCTCGTTATGCGGTGCAATCACAGGTCTATTGATAGTGCTCTGTAAAAGTGCTCAAGCAAAAATTTTAAAAGTGTGTAACTGTCGTCATTTTGTGCCCACAGCTGAAATCTCTTAGCATCTACTGTAACCAGCACTGTGGTTTGTTATTAAGTCAGTGGTTTCCGGTGTGAATCGAGTTATTGGAATCTGCATTTGTTTTAATGGTTTTTGCCCCCCACCCTCCTCCTGCCTTTTATTTTCCCAGCTTTCTCAGCTCCGTGCAAGAGTTGATGGTGCATTGCTCCTGATAGTGACACCTGTCTGTATCCCCCTCCTCTTTTTTTCCACTGGCTACCCGTCACTCACTTGGCCTTTAACGGTTTGGGTCTAGCCCGCTCCAGTTTGGCCCTCTGCGTGCGTGTTCACTCTGCTGTGTCTGCCATCTGTACGTCTGCAGGCCCACCTGCCCTCAAATGCCTGTTTGTGCGGCAGACTCACTGCTAGAACATTCCTGTTTGGAAGACGGTGTGTTTTACTCCTGTGACTGTGATTTCAGTGTTTCCATCTGTCTGGTACAACGCTAAAGATCCGCCCACCCACCACCCACTTACCCCAGAGCAGAAACACAAAAGATCACTTCTGGTTTTATCACAAAGATATTTTTTTTTTAAATTGCGTTGATTTTGTTATTTAAATTATTTATATGTTTGTGTTCATTTGGTTGACCATTCCTTTGTAAAACTATTTAACTTATTGCCTTTTATTTTAGGAATGTAAGAGGTTTTACTGTAATCTGACTGGGAGATGTGCAACAGTCTACTGTATGTAAGTGTGTGTTTACCTCACTAGTTGTTTTTACTGTTTCATCCATAACGAATAGATATTTGCACTCAAATTCTGGAGACACTAAAAGTTTATTTCAAATAAATAGGTTCAAATAAAGAGGAAACGGTTATATACAAATGAATGTCTGGCTTTATTTGGCCTACTAGTACAATGTTTGAAATAGTTTTATTATATAAATTATATAAATATATATATATATATGAACTATCACAACAACCTTGTACAAACATGAAGGCATTTCTTTATTTTTTGGTTTGTATCATACCAGTTGGATTAGTTGTAACTTTTGTTAAGTGTATGTATGGTATTTATTAAAGAGATTTGTGTTTCTCTCCCTCTCTCTCTGCCCTCTGTGTGTACTGTATTTAAGTGTTTCCCCCAACTGGTGTCGCGTGCGTGCACGCGCACATCTAACAATGCAAAAGAAGCCATCATTATGAGTAAAGGCCCATTAGGGTACTTGAGCCTGAAGGTGTGTGAGAGAACAGGTCATGGTCAGTTTTACCTTTGTAAAGTGAATAAATTCTTTTTATTTCATCATTTTATTTTATTTTGTTTTTTATTATCTTGTGCCAAGAGGAATAAGCAGCCAGAGGGCTGTGCTGCTTCCTTACAAAGGCAAGTGGATTGTCTATATGTACAGATAAAGGGGAAGGGGACGTCACAAGTTACATCTATATAAAAATCAATCAGTGGTGACCACCATGCAAAAACGCAAATGGCAACAAAAGTTGAGTTATAGGTTTGTTTGGCATAAACTGCCAGCTGATACAAAATGATAAGTTTTCACACTATTAGTAAGTCTTGTGTCCTTTGAAAAGTCCATGTACAGTAAATACAGCACTTCCTTCAGCCGTCCATCCATTCAGACATTTTCTTTAACGAAAGGACAGATGCACCCTAAACAGGTCAGCAGTCGGGCTAACGTAGTCAGACAAACATTCTCACCTGTGACCAATTAGAGCTAACCCCACTAACTGCTTTTCTTTGGACTGTGGGATCAAGTCAGAGTACGTGGAAAGAAACCCACACACGTGGGGAAACATGCAAATTCCACACAGGAAGGCCCCAGCCAGGTGGCGGATTCAAGCCCAGTGTGAGGCAACGGGGCTTCTTGTTAACCAAAACCATATTTCCTTTAGTGACACAGTTTAACGGTCAATTACAAATTCACTTAACACAAAAAGTAACACAGGACAATAAAGGTAAATCAGTGACACAGCATGTCGCTCTTGTGTTATCGGTTTCCAGATGCAGTGGATACATGAAAGTCTGCAGGCGTTTTGTTCTCAGTATTTACTGTAACAGTCGTGTTCAGACATCATGTTTCTCACTCATCAGAGATGAAGTGGACCACATAGAGCCTGATGTAGCTGTGGTCCCAAACATACAGGTGTCTGTCCTTTGGGCTGTACGACAGCATTGCCAGCACTTCACCGGCAGACCTCAGGTCAAAGGTCACATTGACCGGCTTTCCCTTCAGCAGGTCAAACGCAAAGGTGACTCTGGTGTCCTTGGTGTCAGTGACATACAGGACGCCACAGGCGATGAAGGCGTTGCCGGCTTTGGTGCGAGGATAGGTGGTGTTTACGTAGGATGTGACGGAGAAGGTCTTCTGGTCCAGCTGGGCCACCATGATGCTCTCGTCAACACTGGATGCAAAGATCAGCCACAGGCCGTTCTCGTCTGTTGCCAGCTTGAAGTAGGTCTTGGAGTTGGGGAGCAGGTAGGCGAGGTTGTTGTACAAAGAGTTTTCTATGGTGAGAGTCTGAAGTCTTTTGGTGCTGAAGTCAAATCTGTGAACACACAAGCAGCAAGCTGCTCATTGAAGCACGTGAAAGTCATAACAAATTGATGTGCATTGAGTGGATTCAGGGCTTACTTGGCAATGCTGGGAGTGCCAGCAGCATGATAATAAAAGAAGCCATTGTGAACGATGTGGCCGCAGCCTTGATAGTACTTTATAACATCTATGGTGTTGCTGCTGTTCGTCTGGAAGGAGGAAATGCTGTTGTACTCCTTCAACATGCGACCTGGGGAAGAACAAGCAAAATCTTTACTACTTAAAAATGTCAAGATTATAAAAGTGGGGACAGGAGCACCTGTGCGACCCTCTGTAATCCACCTACCAGAAAAGTGATCCGCCACCCATATTCGCTCATCGTTCAGCAGAGCGGTGTCCTTCATCCATGTGCCAAATGTGGTTTTCATCTTTGTCACATTTCTGGGGTTGATCAGAGACTTAATCAGGCACTCTGTGGGGAAAAAAGAAAGAATCCCAGGTGATTTACTCACAGGTCACGTGACTGCACATGAACACAGACTCCTCCGGAAACATACCGTTCCTCTTGGCAGTCTTCTCGTGTAGGTTATTTGTCTCCTTTACAGGTGAGGTTTCATCATTTGGAATTGCGTGTGGCAGCCCTGTTAGAAATAGTTTCATCCTGTTTTAGTCATGTCACTGATGGACTAGCTTGTCAGGAGGTTTCAATTAGACACTTTATGTGGGGGGTGGCGGGGGTCTTTGAATTTTAAAAGGAAGTTACAGTTTGAACCTTCTTCCCCAGAGCTTTTAAAGGTTATTTTGTCAACAACTGTTTCCAGGATCACGAATGTCACCTGCAACGTCTGCCTGATCTCTTACCCCCACTATGAGAAGCTTGGAGGTGAGCTCTGCGGTGCCCTATTCTGGGAGGCCCCTGAGGCCCAGGCGGACCAGGAGGACCCATAGGCCCAGGTGCTCCTGGAGGCCCAGGAGGACCTGCTCAAATGGAGAGAATATCTAAATGTTATCCATTTAAACATAACTTTATTCCACGTCATCTGCAAAATGTCAATAAAGTTCTGCTTGCCCTCAATAATGGCATCATTGGATGGTTGCATCTTCTCTCCCGGTGGGCCGGGCTCTCCTTGCTCCCCTCTTTCTCCTGGTTCTCCTTTTTCACCTGGTGGCCCTGCGGAGAACACCGTGCGAAATAGCAAAAACATTGTATTCGTAACCTCAATACACTTTGCCCCACTGTTAAAATGAATTGTCCCATTGAAAAACTGGCATGAATCATGCCATCCACTGTGGAGGAGAGCAGAGTGAAGTGGGAGAATACTGGAAGACAGTTTTCCAGTTCATTCAGCTGAAGCCCAAAACCACAGAGATGAATAATGTCGGCAAGGAAAGAAAACTGTTTCAAACTCTTCACTCATTCATGAAGTAAAAATAGAATCGGCTGTGAATAAATTCTGCTCTCATTGTGATACATGGACAGAAAGAAGTGTGTGTGTGTGTGCGTGTGCATGCCAAGGATTTTAAGTGGTTTCTTCTTTTTTGCTATTTTAATACTTTTCTCTGCAGGTTATACTCAACCTTTTGACTTTTACATTGTACCAGTAGTTCTATGCTTAAATGGCCAAGATTGCCAGAGGACATAATAAAGATGGATGCTGAGTGAAAACATTAATTCCTTACCTTTTCTTCCTCTTTTCCCATCAGCCCCAGGAAGTCCATTCAGTCCTGGGATGCCATCAGTCCCATTGTGTCCAGGCAGGCCATCTGCACCAGGCAAACCTAGAGTAACACAAAAAAACTTTACTGTGGACTGAACGAAAGAATAAACATTAAAAAAGACTTATAAAGAATATGGGTCACTAAACCACAAAGGAGACATCCCCTACAGCTGGTTTTAAATTTGGATTAGGAATCGTGGGTTGACTTACCCGGCGGACCTGGAGGGCCTGTAAACGAAAGTTTAGAAATGTTAGAGAATTTTTTTAAAAAGTAATATTCTGGATACGATCACATGATTCATACGAGTAAAATATACCGGCTATGCAGACTCCCCTGGTGCTGTTGCAAATATCGATCAGCACTTTGATCTGAAGTAAAAGAGGAAACAGGAAAAATATTAATGCAGTGAATTTAGCAGCATACTTTACCTAAAGTTACAAAGCACTCTATTAAAAATAAGATAAAAACCCTGCACCTTTTATCGTGTCAGTTTATCTGTGAAGACTTCAGAAACCCCTTCATGTTAAGAGCATGTACGCCCAATAAGGAAACTGCTTAGTTAACTGCGTGGCGTTCCCATTCAGTAGGTATGAGTTAGCATTCTGTGCACAGGCCAGAACATCAGGCCGACATACACATGAAACTGACTGACCGGCTTCATTTTGGTAGATTGAGAAATGTAAATTAACATTGTTATTACAGTCTGAGTATGAAATGTTTTACATTTGACTTTGAGCTACGTTATTAAAGAGGAAAGAACAAGAGGAGCTCAAACATTGCATGGAGATTAAGGGCTTGTTGATGCTGACCCTAGTTCCAGCAGTGCAGGTAGAATTCTGGCTGTTTGCTGACATTAGTGAACCACTGCACACTGTTGTAGAAGAAGAACTGAGGAACGGTGCACTAAAGGGAGATTAAATGTGACTTTCTTTGGATTTATGGGGTAAATATAACTCCAGTCTTTTTATATGATAGTCTCTAGAACAGAATATCTGGTTTCTATTTTGCAGATCAAAAACGACTTGCTAGTTTTACTTGTCTAGGCTTTGGTGTCAGGAGGGTAAATGGTTTATTGAGAGCAAAAGGGGAGTCCACTGACTAAAGTGCTAGCTTGAAATCTGATTTGCTCTTGTCTCACAGTTAAATTTGTGGCTCTACCTTCATCCCCGAAACCTTTACCGTTACCCTTTGAGTCATAAGAAGATAGTTAATGAGTTTCAGAGTGTTTTCAGAGAAATCAGACCGTTATGTGTTACTGAGGATGTTAGGAATGTTTCCTTTTTTAAAGTTACATTAAAATTCATTGGTTCAAATTCAGTCATTCACATACACTGGCTGAAAGTCTTTTGTATAATACTTTTAAGTCAGTATCTATAAAGTCCCCACAGAATAATATTTAAGATATATATATATATATATGTGAGGAACATCATTATGATTATTACATGATATGTAATAATATTTACTTTGTGGCAGTGACTACGGTAAATCATATTCAATAAGATGAGCATTATTTCATGTCATTTAGACTGGTTATTTTATTTTATTTCATTTTGTCTGAGCACATACGTGTGTGTGTATGTATATATTCATATTTGTACACATAAATGCAAGTATGTGTATATATTAGTTTGCTGTATATGTCTGAATTAAAGATATAATAATAATAATAATAATAATAATAATAATAATAATAATAATAATAATTTGAAAGGAGAAACTCAGTATGTTAAATAACTTCAGCTTTCCTGTGAAATGTAGCCGAGTAGAAGTAAAAAATGGTACAAAATTAAAATGCAAATGTATTAAAAAAATGTAGTTTGATAAATGTACATATTCTATTGGAGTCTGATTGGGAAATCTAAAATAATATTCCGGTAATCATATTACCACAAAGAGGATCTGGAGCCTTCAGCGCTGCCGGATCATCAGGCTCCAGGAGCACTGACACTTTCAGCCATTAGTCCAGTGAACCATTAGCGACAGCATCAGTCAGCAATCACGAAACAAGGAAGCAGGCTGACCTGCCTTCTCTCTCTCTCTCATTCAGACTCACCGGGACCATGGAGTATGTCATCATCATCATCATGTCGTCCTGCACGTGTGCCTTGTGGTAGTGCTGGCTGTGCCGCTGCTTGTGCTTCTCGTGCTTCGCCTTCTTCTCTGTTTCCTCTCCTACCTCCTGGCTGGCCTCCTGCTCACTGATCTCCTTTCCCTCCTCCTGGCGAATCTCCTGCAGCTCCTGCTGTAGCTCCTTTTCCATTTCTTCGCTCCTTTTGTTCCTGGAGTATTGGTACTGATATTGTGGCTGTTCCCCCACGCTCGCCCGCAGCCCCGATGCTCCTCTGGGCACCTCCTGAAGAAATTCCACCACCGAGCTCTGCTCCACCTCCATCAGCCGTGCCTCTGTCTGCTCCAGCCTGGCACGCTGCTGATTCTGCTGGACCAGGAGCACCAGAAGGCCTATAGAGTTCATCAGTGCCACGACACACGTCCCATACAGCACCAACCGCTGAGGGAGAGTCATACTGGGTGTGGGAATCCACATGGTCACCACTTCACCTCCTCTCTTCTGGGGGTCAACCACTGACCTCAGCATTCAAAGAGAATGAAAGAACAGTTAAAACAGACAGAGGATGTGTTAGCTCTACGACCTTATGGAACAAGATGCTCGCACCAAAAAGAAAACCATCTAAAAATCAAACTAATCCAAGAGATAGGAAGGCGTTAGTGGGAATTTAAGCTCCTGTTCAGCTTGTTTGAAATCTCCAAATAAAATCTAGATAGCTTCAGTGTCTGAGCTCCACCCTGGTGGTCTGTCTGAAGGCAGAATGGTAAATACAGTGGTTGTTCACCAAGTGGAGACGGGGTTATGTATGTGTGTTAGTGTCTTTCAGTGTGTGTGTGTGTGTGTGTGTACATGCAAACCAGTGATGTAGGAGTGGGCATTACACAATCTTCTGGGCTTGTCTGGGGAGAAACCCCTGCCTGTTCAGTCACCTGATTTATATTCATCTGAACCCATTCTACTGCACTGCCGTGGGCAGACTGACATCTCCCTCTCTCTCTCTCTCTCTCTCTCCCTCTCTCGCTCTCACACACACACACACACACACACACACACACACGTACACGCACATATATGATGAACACACAAGAGGAGTCAAACACAATACAAGAAAACACAAACACACCAGGAAAAAACAACTGTTCACTGGTACAATTACATTATTACATAATTACATTATTATTGTTGTTGTTGTTGTTGTTGTTGTTATTGTTAGGCCTCTATGACATAAAAGAAACTACATCACATCATTATGTGTTACCACTATTATAGCTCCACTGAGTTCTCTCCTTTTTTCCCACCTCCTGTATCCTTGAGTTTCTGCTCTCGTCCTTGTCACATCCTCACGGCTTCCATTCACCAGCCGCAACAATAGCCCATTTCCACAGCTTTGATTTAGAACTAAAAAATGACATTTAACTGGAAAAGTGACAATTCAGCAGAAAAAAAATTAAGGTATTTGAAGCTTTTCTTCCTGCAAAAGGTAGCTGGTACTGGCTGCTCTGACTTAAACAAAGATGTGACTACCTTAATAGTGCTTTAATGTGTAAGTTTATTGGCCTCTGTGGTGCACTAGAGCACTGTTCACTTAATGTAGCTGACCTACATGCTCTTGCAGCCGCGTTATAGCCCTTTTACACATAGACAAACACACACACACACATATATGGGATCAGCTTAGGAGGAGGTAGAGGGAAAAATCAGCCAAGCAACATGGATTCAGGCCCTGAGCTCACCCTGTAGTGTGTGGACTCTGGCCTGAGGGTGTGGGTCACTGATGGCCAGTGGCTGGACAGCCTCAACTGCTCCATATGTGTTTTTATAACAATTCAAATTTTCTTTTCTTTTCTTTTCTTTTCTTTTCTTTTCTTCTTTTGTGTTTAGAGAGTGATCAGTTAAGATCGGGAAAATACAGAGAGGAACTGGAGTCAGATTGCATTGCAATAAAGTTTTTGCAAAGGCTGATAAATGTTTTCAGACAAAATGTATATTTTGACATGTCCACCTGTTGCCCTTTCTCCTCCCTAAGCTGCAGCTGCTGGGAAAGCAGCTTTATCTCGTTTCTTTCCAGAGGTCCATGTTCACAGTCTGACTCCTGCCCAAGGACAGACAGATGGTCAGTTTTCCCATAGACTTCATCCCACCCTCCCGCTTCTTCCTGCTCACAAATGTCAAATGTATTAGGACTATTACAGAAATGAAAGTGACGGGTTACTTATATTACATGTAAGCCGTCTCATAGTGTCAACAGAAAATAATAAAACAGAGTTCAGCCTGCGATGTCAAACAGTAAAGGCTACACTCTCTGTTGCACGTAGCTTCTAATGTGTAGCAGCAGAGGTGGTTGGGGAAGCAAGTACAGCTTCACAGTGTTATCATATCTCATGGCCAACTCTCCAGTGCAGCTTTACATTTGAATCATGTGATAAATTCCCCAAGGTTGCTCAGGCAGCATAAAGCTGAGCGTCTGCTTTCTTTGCTGCTGGTCAAAACCATCAGTTTCTCCTTCTGCTCTATTCATTTGAAAATGAAACTACACTCTCTTTTACTTCTGAGATTTTACATCAGGACGTGATTAAAAACATTTGTCAGATTTTATCAGGCTATTTAAATATAACTTCAGAAGAACAACACATGGCATACTTTGGCACACTCTTTAAATCAGTGCTTGAGTTCAGTGAGGTTTGAGGACATTTGTTTACAGACAGCTCTTTATTACACAGACTGTTTTAGATATGCTGGTCTGCCAGTGGTCTTCTTAGAGACAACAGCCTTTCACCTGTGGACAAAACAACAAGCCATACCTTTTTAGTCGATATCTAATTGTACTGTCATTAACTTTGATGTTTAACATGCTAGTCAGTTGGTGTTCAGTTAACAACCTCCAACTGAACACCACGAAAACTAAAGAACTCATCTTGGACTTTAGGAAGGGCAGAGCAGACCCGGCCCCACTTTACATTCATGGGAACTG